>JAPYYR010000209.1:0-43126 GCA_030523065.1 Aphidius colemani | reverse complement strand
AATTATTTGAACAAGCTCATTTGTTTCGATTGATATGTTTGATTAATTTTTGGAGTATTTCTTCTTTTTTAAATTAGATTTTAGAGCAGTTGTATTATTATTTTGTTTCCCAAAGATAAGGTGGTGAAAATGTATTTTGATTATTGGGTCAAGTTGACAGAGAATACTGAAGAATTCATGACCGAATTAAGTCAAGTGCATGAAAATGAATTAATAAAAAGGTGGGAATTTTTTATGAATTTTATTTCTTTCTTAGTGTGAATTTTCAAAAGCTGAACTTGACACTAGTTTTTTTGAATAGGAGAAAAATAATTGAGATGTTATAATGAATTAATATTAATTTGTTTTTAAATTAAAAATTGAATATATATATGAAAAATAAGGTACAAGTATCTTGAAGTAATTCAAATATGCCTAGATAAAAGAATAAATAGATTTGTTCGAAATCTAAATAATACGAAATGCAGTTTGTCAAAAATCTAAATAATTCGAAATGCAATATGTTTTTCCACTTCTTTTTATTACATAGATTGATTCGAATGTTTACTCTGAGCAGCTGACGACGACAAAGAAATTCAAGTTTCTGCTACTCATTAGTCTCATACGTATTGCTTTATCTTGTTTATTTTTTCCGTCTATTAAAATGAGATATAAAATTCAATTATATATATTTTTTTCATTTTGAAAAATTAGAAAAAGCCATAGACAATCAAATAAAATACCTTCCTATAAAAAAAAAAAAATAGTAATAAATTGTTGGAATAAAATATCAAATGCAATAGACAGTATGTTTTTTTTTTTTTTTTTTTTTTTATTAGTTACATAAATTTTGATTTTAATAATTTTATATCTATAGATAATAAATGATTTTTTTATTTTTATTTTTAAATTGAAAAAATAATAATGAAAAAAAAAAAATTGGTGGAATTTAAATGGTAATGGATTATGTAGTAAATTTTGAATTTTCAAATTATTAAATTCGTTTGCAAGTTGGTAAATTAACATCGAAAAATACATTTAGTTCAATTAATGATGCAAGAATAAGAAAAACAGCATACATGCATAAACATGCACGTCCAACTCTTTGATCAAGTTGAAATTTATTTGATGCAAATGCAACATATAATAGCATTAACGTTGATAATAATGATATTGCACTGTATTCAAGACCAGCTGAATTTATACTGATATAATGACGTCCAGGTTGAGTTGGTGAAAATGAGGATTTAATAAGCCACGGTAACCCAAGACATAAAAGTATGTCGAATGTATTTGAACCAATTGAATTACTTATTCCCATCGATCCATGACCTGTAATAATAAATATTTAATTTTAATTACTATACAAATAAATAATTTTTCATTTCTTCACTTCATATTTTAGCAATCAATAAAAAAGTATTTCAAAAAAAATGGTTTTATCATTGTTTAGCTAAAAATTGCTTCTTTTTTTTGAAAAAATATTTTTTATTTATTCTTTATTCAAGATTTGTACATTTCAGTTTGAATTGTTTTATTTTTTTTACCTTGTTTAGCAACAATAACACTTGAAACCGCTTCTGGAACACTAGTGCCAGCAGCTAAAAATGTTATTCCCATAACTGAATCTGGTATCTTTAATGTATCACCTGAAATACAATTAGCCGTTGAAAAATTTTCCAATCACGATTATAATGATAAGATTAAATATTAAAAAGAATATACTCTTATAGTAAATAAAATAAATATCGACAACTGTATTATTGACAATTAAAAATATATGAAAAATAAAAAAAACTTCGATCAATAAAACTTGACAAATAAAAAAATCATATAATAATTTACCAATAATTGTTATCATCCAGGCAACAACATAACTTAACGATCCAATCCAGACGATACACATTAAAAATGTTACTGGAAACCATTTTTTATATCTCGGTTTTTCACAATCAGGTATTGTACACATAAATATCAAATGGATTGGCCATGTCAGGATCCATGCTGTTTTTCTAATCCATCCACCGCGTGCTGGCCAAACTGTTAGCTTATATTTGTACTCTTTAAATTAAAAAAATCTTACTGTTAATTATTTTTTTTATACTCTTCTAATTGTATAAACTATATATGTATTTTTTAATTTACCAGAATGATTGTCTTCTTGATTTTTTGTACCACCGTTTTGCAATGATGTGTCAACTGCTGAAATTTGTTCAACACGTTCACCAGATGGTTGTAATTTATCTGATCTCGATAAGTGAATTTCAACTGCATCTGCTATTTAACAAATTTATTTATTTAATAATAACTATTTCTTTTGACAATCTTTTTTATTTAATATATTATTCTTTTTTTCTGGTTATTTTTTAACTTGGTGTTTGTTACTTTAATTATTTAATAGATATGTATAAATATAGTTTAAAGTAAACCAATACTGAAGGCTTTAATCGATAAGATTGATCCCTCGACTAGGTCACAATTCAATTTACTTTATTAGTTGAAAATTTATTAATCAATTTATTCTTAGTAATCTACTAATTTTACCTGGACCATTATGAACATCATCAGATGAATTTTTACTTCTCCAGCTATATCGCGCACAGCGTTGAAATGATTTATCCCAGTACATAACAGCAATATAGACAATATACAGAAGAACCAGGGTAAGTGCTTCATACCATTCAACTCTCTCATCATGAATAATACAAATTAATATTGCAACTGTTACACCATAAGCCAGGCAATCTCTGGTAACTGGCCACCAGTCCAATGGAACCAACTGCAACATAAATATATTTTTTATATTTGTTAATTTAAAATACCAATTAAAAATTAAATATAAAAACTATTTTATTGTAAATTAAATTTTAAATTTTTAAATAAAAAAATAAAATTCATACAGTTCTCTTGAGACTTTTTAATAATAAAAAATTCAAGAGACTCTTAAAAGTTTATTATTTGTTTTTTATATTTTCTCTTTATTTTTAAAATAAAAAAAAAATTACATGAGTTAAAAAATAAAGAAAAAAATAATAGTAAAGCTTCAATAGTATGAAATAAAATTAAAAAAAAACACCACCCTATTTTACAAGTATCATTATCAAACACTTGTCAGTACATACCTTATGAATATACATAAAAGTTGATAAACAAAGGTAAATAGGAAATGACGTGATAAGTATCAACCACAAAAGTATGAAAAGCTAAATGTGAATAAGAGACAAGAGTATAATCCTTGATAAATACTTCCGGGTGGTAAATCTACCCCTTTTACCTTACATCCCTTAGAACTAGTATACACCCTGTTTGGGGTTTCGTCTTTCAACATCAAAGACAAATATATATACGATGAAATGTAGAGCATTGTCTTGATGATACTTGTATTGATTTTAGGGGAATCAGTCTGAAGAATCCACTTTGAATTTTTATTTGATTATTAAATAAATTTATAATTACTTGATGAATTTATTTATTTGATTATTTTTGTGTTATGTACTTTGTTATTGTGATAATAATGACGTGCTTTTTCAGTTTTTTTCTTGTATAATTTTGCAGCTAAAAAATGAGATTTACCATTCCAGCTCCAATACCACAACAAGCAGGCACAGCAAGTATATTGAATACAGCTGAACCAACAATTGTACCAACACCAATATCACCCTCAGTTATAAATGTGCCAATTGCATTGACAAATAATTCAGGTGCTGATGTTGCAGCAGCCATAAATGTTGCACCAGCAACGTCTTTTGACATTGACAATGCTTTATAAAAAAAATATAAAATACATTGGTTATTATTTAAATTAATTAGTGAAATAAATTTAATATTAATTTTCATTAAACATACCATGACATATTTTTTCTACAGCAGGTACAAAAAATTTGTCACAAACAACAGCTAAAGCAATAAATAAATAGAGTGATATAATAATGTGTATTACGACAGCACCAGCTTGACGTTGTTTTTCATCAAACAGGTCAGGTGGAAAGTCCTCGATTGCCGGTGGTGTGCAATTAACCCCTGTAAATTAGATAATAAAGAAAAAAATATAAGAAATATTATTAATAGATTATAATAAATGATATTAAAAAAAAAAAAAAAATACTACTTAAATTAATATGATTATAAATATTTTGATTGATTTATTATAAATCATTTTTGGATTTTTTTAACATCAATAATCAATATTTAGTTGATTAATCAAATTAAAGTTCATTAATGTAATTTTTATTTGATACAATTCGACAAATTTGGGTCAATTGATTAGTTGATATTAGCATTAACTCATTAGTCAAATTTATTATTATTATTTTAGGTTTAAAATTGTTATTCAATATTGACTACGGATGTTCCACTCCTACAAACGGAAACCTACAGTGTGTATTTTAAATTTTCGTAATGATTTAAATCACATTTTGCAAATTCACGATGTTTGATTAATAAAAATGAAAAAATATAAATTAATAATTAAAAAGTAAACAAGTAAATTAAATATAATTTTAATTAGATGAAATAATATTTATAATTTAATATAAATATATTAAAAATATTTTTAATTATTAAAATATATATATTTTGTATTATTTTTAAATATTTATTTATCATTAAAATCATTAAATATAATCGGATATAAACCAAAAGCTTCAAGTAGGAAACGAGTCATTAGTGTCTTGTCGATTACTTCAATTTCTTGAAGCTTTAACGTTCGCATTATTTAATTAAATAAGCACGCGATATAAAAGATGAAAATAAAAAAAAAAACAAATCAAAAGAAACAGCTTGACACATTTTATTTTAATTAATAAAAATAATTTGAAAGTGATAAATAAAAAGAAAACTTATCTAAAAAAAAAGGAGCTTTATTAATATAAATTATTATATAAGAATAAAAAGAATTTTATTTTTTTTAATATTTTTAAATTTAATTTTAAGTACATTATTTAATGGTTAATGGGTTGACGCATTGCCTAGAGGCGCAAAGTGTACTAATAATCTTTCTAGCATGTTCGTGTTGACCCAGAAAATGCAAAAGCCCTCTGAGATAAGACGACAAGTAAAAAACAAAATTCATTTTTTTTCTTCTACCAAAGGAAAAAAAAACTAAATAAAAATGATAATATACTAGATATCAAATGAAACGAGGAGATTTATAGTTGAAATATTTTATTCTTCGTGTTTGAAAAATTATAATCTAAATTTTCATCTTGAATTTTCTGTTGACCCTTTGAGAGAAAAAAAAAAATCTATACTGTATATTTTAAGCTCGAGTTTTTAGGCTTTTAAAAATTAAATTTATTTATTTGATTATTATTTTTTTAGTATTATCATTGCCGAGATTACAAGAGTGTTAGTTGTGAATTAAGGTGGTGTACGAGTGTTAGGATTATACCTATGTTGAAGATGTAGTGATGTGACTTCCTACAGATTAACCAGACGTTAAGAACTTTAAATTGATCTCATTCAAACTGTACGAGTAAATGTCATTCATATCTAATGTACGTCGTATAAAATTAAATATTGCAATATTCAACAATAAGACTGCTGAAGCAATGACATCAAAATATTCATCAATGACAATGATTTTTTATTTTTTAAATATTTTTAAATTTACGTCATTAAAAGAATACAATTTTAAATGTTAGAAAATTAATTTTATTTTCATTTTATTTTTGCAAAAATAAAACAATCATTTTACTTTTTTTTTATTATTTTATAAATTAATTTTACGTTAGGATTTTATATGACTTAATCATGAAGAATTTATTACGAGGACAAATTTGATTTTTTCTTTGACACGTTCGTCATTTTGAGTCAATTAATTGATATATAAATTTCAACCTTTTTTAAACTAAACCGCCACAAGTCACGAAAGAGATCGCGACATTGTACGTGATATATTATATTAACTATAAACCTTTTACAATTAAATTTCATGAAAAAATATTTTTCAAATTATCTTCCCCATGAAAATATAATTTATTATTTTCTTTTCTTATCTCAATATGTCAAACTTTTTATAGCAATATTTAAATTCACATGATATAACAGAGTGATAAATTTTTATCATAATATTATTTTGAATATTTTAATATTATTTGTAAAAACATTTATATAAAATATTGAACAAAAAAAAAAAAAAAATAACACATTGTAATTACACTTGAACACGTTTATATATCACTGTAATTTATCAATTTAATTAATTGGATTGTTTCAATCGTCGCAACCCAAAAAAACATAAAATAATCGTCATCACGTTTGATGTCATAAATCATTCAACTATAATAGCTCAATTTTGCAACATAAAAAAATATATATATTTAGTTTATTTAAACAATGAAGATTTAGAAAATAAAAAGGAGGAAAATATTGTTAAATGAAATCTGATGGTTCATTGTTTGAATTTTTAATTATAAAAAAATAATTTATTCATTTTTTTTTTTTTTTTTTTGAATAATTTGACAAACCTCCTCCATGGTCAGATATATCCATGTTGTTAATATCGTTGTCACACACATACTACATTAAAATTTATTTTAAAGAACGACATAGTTTGTTGAATTGCATTTGCCCCTCCCAATATAAATGGCACATCAGTTGACAAGTAAGTCAATTTAACATAGCTAATAAAAAAATAATAAAATCTTTATAATAATGTGAATGATTTTTTTATTTTTTGTTATTATAATTAAAATTCCATGTGAATTTATGGGGTTGAGAGTGTAAGGGTACATTTGGGTTTCTCGAGTTCAACTATTAATCAAATACTGGAACATCATAATTACACCCAAGTGATTTAATCAAAAAGAAAGTTTGAAATACTACACTATCACTTTTTTTTTTTTTCCTAATAAATTGACATGATTTTTATGTGTATAAATTTATTTATCTATTTTTATTTTATTGAAAGTCAAGATGAGTAAAAAAATTATATAAATAAAAAAATGAAAAGAAAAAAATGATTTAAAACAGGAAAAAAATAATACATTCGCTTGTTAGTTAATTAATATTATTTTAAATTGTTTTTTAGTTAAAAAAAGTTAAATTTTGAATCTTATCATTGAGAAATATGTACACATAATTATTTAACAATAATATGAACTTCTGAATCATTTCTTTTTCCCTTGATGATAAGAATTGATCGCTTAAATTGATTTCTCAAATCAGCTGGTTATATATGTATGTTTGTTGATAATGCATTAAATTCAACTTATTGATAAGATAATTTTTTTTATCCATCCCAAACAATAGCATATACATCACGTACACTTTATTTTATTATTTTTTTAATTACGTTTTATAAACGTACCTCGTAAATTTTCCACCGGTCTTTCAAGGAAAAATCCCATCTCCAACTTTAATAAACCAAAAACTATTATTACTATTATTTAAATTATAAATTAAATATTGAGTATTATATCCATTTGTCACTTGAAAATAATAAACAAAATTAAATTACAATAATGTAAATGAAAAAAAAATATAAACTTTGTAAATTATTATTTTATTTATTTCAATTTAACACTTATTTTCTTTGGGTCACTCGGTTATGTGCAATTCAACGAGTTTGTTAACAATGAAAATAAAAATTCTAGTGAATGAAATAATAGACCAAAATGAAAATGTCATTGGTGGAGGCGTTGACCGTACAGTTTATATTTTATATAAAAAAAAAAGTCATATCAAAATCCAACCTTGTAAAAAGAAAAAAAAAAAAACGAAATTAAATTTTTCTTCTTGAGTTAAGTTATTTTAACAATAATAAAAAAAATGATAAATTAATTATATTTATATATTTTTTTGATATTTAATTCAAGGTCATATGTGAATTTAATTTTGTGGTGCATTGCAGAGTATTGGCATCATTCCATACTCACGAATAACATAAAAAAGAATTTTGTTTTTAACAAATAAATATAATTAATTAATTTATTATAATTTAAAATAATTAACAAAGTAATATCTCAATCAATAAATAATATAATATATGATTAATAATTTACTGGCGCCGTTGTGATTATTGTTATTATTAAAAATATAAAAGTGAATTGCATCGAGTTTAAAGGGATAGTTTAGTCGGATTCATATCTTATCAATACGAGAGATAAAAATTGATTATTTAGTGGTATTATTGGATAGCTACATCTTTCACCTTATATCAGTGACCAACAAGCCATCAAACTCACAAGTTGTTTTATTATTTTTCATATATTTTCATTGATTTTATTTAATTTTTTCATTTCTTTATTTTATTTTTTATAATTATTCAAAAGTAGAAACGAAATTATTTGTTAATAAAAGTTTTAAAATGGCTAAAAGACACAAACACATGATTGGATTACGTATATTTCTTGTTATTGCAATACCAACAATGTATTTTATTTGCATTACAATTGCCAGTATGTTTAGTAATATTCCAACGAACGAAAAAATTCAACAAAATAATTTTGGTAAGATAATGAATTAATTAATTTTAAAAACAATATTTATCATATTTTTATTTTTCTCTTGATTATTATTTATCGATGTCATTACATGTGTCATTGAAAGTCCAGTAGTCTTTTGCGTCATATTATTTTTCATATCTTGATTTGTCTTAAGTACCTGATCATGAGATGTATATTTTATTTACTGATTAAAAGAAAAATATATATATATTTTTGTTATTTATATTTATACAAGTAAATCACATATTTTTCTTAGTTATTTGCCATAAGAAATTAATTAATTTAAATAGATTAAAAGTATTAAAATTATTTCTCGATATTATTTATATTTTATTAAATGATTAATGAATTTTTACAGGAAGAAAATTAATGCAAATTGATAATGTAGAGTTAAATCAAAGTAAAAATTGTACACAACCATCAATTCAAGAATTTCCAGGTGATGGATTAACACCAAATGAAAGACGTTCTGGTTATATAATATTCCATATTATTATTGCAATGTATTTATTTTTATTACTTGCAATAATATGTGATGATTTTTTCGTTCCTTCAATACAGAAAATATGTGAAAGTATGTATATTTCAAAGAAGATTTTAAATAAGTTATTAATAATATAAAATTTAAATTAGAATTGGATATGACAAAGGATGTTGCTGGTGCAACATTTATGGCTGCAGCTACATCAAGCCCAGAACTATTTATCAATGTCGTTGGTACATTTATAACAGAAGGTGATTTAGGAGTTGGTACAATTGTTGGTTCAGCTGTATTTAACATTCTTGCTGTACCAGCATGCTGTGGATTATTTGCAACCCAGGTATATTCAACTATCAATTTATACTATTTTCTTCTATTAATTACATCTTTTTTTGTTTTAATTTTTTAGTGTTTAGAACTCGATTGGTGGCCAATAACAAGAGATTCAATTGCATATGCTGTTACTGTTTTTTTACTAATTATAACGCTACGTGATGGTCGTATTGAATGGTGGGAAGCATTAATTCTCGTTATTTTTTATATTTTATACATTGCTGGTAAATAATTCAAATATTCAAATAGTTTTAATTAACAAAAAGACATTTTTATAATTCAATTTTATCTTGTTAATTTAGCAATGTTTTTCAATAAACGTATTAGCAGAAAAATGGGTAGACTGGTGAAAACAAGAAGAGAGTATAAAAATCTTGATCTTGAAAAACCTCTTTTACCAAATTGTAAGTTAAAATGATAATTATTTCATTTATTAATTATTAATCGAATTTTTTTGGTTTATTTAGTTGTTAATGGAGGTAAATTAACAGACAGCCTTGAGATAAGTGATGACGAATCATTGGATATTGTTAACATGATATCAATGCCAGAAACATTTTGGGAAAAAATATGGTGGATTTTAACATGGCCAATTAATTTAGTACTACTTGTTACAATACCAGATTGTCGTAGAGATTCTCTAAAAACTTGGTATCCAATCACATTTATTATGTGCATTGTTTGGATTGCCTCAATGTCTTATATCGTTGCCTGGGACATAACAATTATTGGTAAATAATTATTCAACAAAAACAATTTATAAATTAAAAAATAATTTCAACATTTGATATATTTTTTTTGTCTCTTTTAGGTGATACTTTTAGAATTCCTGATTCTGTTATGGGCTTGACATTTTTAGCAGCTGGTATGAGTGTTCCAGAAGCAGTATCAAGTGTGATTGTAACAAATCAAGGTAAAAAATTAATTAATTGATTTATATTTTTAATAATTTTATTAATAATTTCATTATTGTTTTTTTTTTTTTCAATAGGTCATGGAACAATGGGAATAAGTAATTCAATTGGTTCAAATGTATTTGATGTATTACTTTGTCTTGGTTTACCATGGTTTATAAAATCAGTTTTTTTACCAAAAATACCCGGTACAAGTTATGTACAAATAAATTCTGAGGGTCTTATTTACAGTTCAATATCACTATTTTCAACATTAATATTATTATATACAGCATTTGTTGTCAACAAATTTAGATTAGATAAAAAAGTTGGTCTAACATGTCTCACAATGTATGCAATGTTTTTGGTGATAGCATCACTCACTGAACTCAATGTATTTTTCCCTGTTAATTTGCCTACATGCGTTCACTGACGATTGCTTTCGGCTCATAAAGCCGCATCTATTAATTAGTCATTATTTCGATTTTATTCTTTAAAAAAAAACTACGAGATTATTATTATTCTTTATCATTTTAAATGTACAAATATTCATGTTTTATGTTTGTTTTAGTCAATACATCGATATTTATTATCTAAGAGTCTAGGATGTCCTGTGATTTTAAGATTTTAAATTATTTTTTTGTTTTATATTTTTTTGTCAATTATAATCATTATTATTACGTTAGAAATATTTTATTTCAACGACTGATAAAGCAGGTAAATAATGATAATATATCGAGTTTTATTAAGCTACTCAATTGATAAAAAAAAAATTTTAAATAAGTTATATAATTGTATGAATTTAAAATGAAAATATAAATCTATTTTAAAATTATTTAGTTATTTATTTTTAATTTATTTATCCAAAATTAATGATATTATGTGCTCTACTTAAAGTCGAGTTGAATAATAATAAAAAAGTTTTAAAAATAGTGAAAAAAAAATAAATTATTTATTGTTTTTAAAAATAATATAAAATTATATTAATTAATAATTCATTTCATTTTTTTTCCAATAATATGAAGGCACTATTAAGTAGTAGATAAAAATATGTATAAATTTTTTTATTGAGAATTATAACGGTAAAATGAGTGGGTTATGGTTGAACATTATAGATGAGACATGGTGAAGCTCCATCAACACTAAGGCGCGTGCTATATCAAAATCTATTTTACTCAATTTATATTTTTTTTTTCATTTATTTATTTATACTTGATGTTGGATTATTAACCCGGAAACAATTCAACATGTTTGTTACGAATATTTTAATTTTTTATTTTCTTCTATTTTCAATATTTATTATTTATTCATCTTGGAAGCCTTAAACTGACCACAAAGGATGACCACAGATAGGAAGCATCCCAAGTTACCGTAAATATATTTTATTTTTTATTTCTATTTGTGCTATTTGATATTCATCAACTTTATGTATTTCAATAACAAAATATATATTTATAAAATAATTATAATTTATATTTAAATTTGTATCTAAATACTCTTAATATTTTTCTAATCATTTGAAAAATTTTCTGAGCAAATGAACATTTATTTTTAATTAATAATTAAAAAATTGGATGGAACAAAAAAAATATATTGAATCATGTATTAAACTAGATCAATTTATTACTATTATTTATGATTGTAAATTTTTTATTTATTTAAATAAAATTAAACCATGAGTTTGCATGTTTAACTATTCGCTCGAATTGTGCTCGGTATGTATTCACACTCTTTTGTATGATAAATAATGTACTTTTATTTTTCAGAGTCGAATCCAGACAACCATGTCGACTGAATATAAATTTTAAAATTTTTACATTTCAAACTGGAAATTTTTTAATAAATTTTTTACTAGAAATATTCTTGTTTTTTTTTTTTTTTGTTAATTAAATATTATATGCATTTATTTAAAATATTAAGGCGCCCCCTGACGATTATTCCCTCACCATTATAAACTTTTAAACTTTCATATTCACCAGTGAATTCAACATGAAGTTGAAATTGAACATGACGAGGTCTTCGCCAGGGGCACACTCCGTGATCGGCTAGTGAAGGGAACGGAGCACCTTTATAATTTATAATATCAAAAACATAACAAAAAAATTCATAAACAAACATTTATCAAAGTTACAATTATTTATACGAAAACTATTAAAAAATGTGATCAATTTTGTTGTAATTTTTTTTTTTTTTTCATAAACATGGTTTAACTTTATATAAAAAATAAAAAAATATAATGGAAATATTCAAGTGGATTCAATGACCTTATTTAATAATAATATTTTATATTTATTTAATTTTTTTATTACAAGTGGTTCGAAGGAATAGAAAGGTCTTTGCGTTGCCTAAAACAAAAACAATAAAAAATATAATAATAGTTTTATATTTTTTCTAAATATCAAGGTCGTGATAAAAATAAAAAAATTGGTGATTTAAATGCTTCACAATTCATGTTGCTTAAAAACAAAAAAAAATTATTAATGCAACAGATGGAATAACAAAAAAACATATTATAAAAGCCAAAGATTGGACAAGTGAAAGTTGATTTTTCAAACTTCATGTGTTATCTAGTTTTTTTTTTTTTTATATTTTAATTCATACGAATCTATTTATAATATCAAATATCAAAGGTTAATTTAATTTAACTTATCAGTGTTATAAAGACATCATAAAATATTTTTAAAAAAATTAATTAATTAATTGAATAATTGTGTTATTTAAATTTGTGATATTTTGATGTGAAAAAAAAAAAATTAGAATAAATGCAAAAATTAATAAAATGATTTATTTCACCCTTGGGATTTTAATGCCCCTTTTTGGGGTCCTGCCAGTTTTAACTCAAGGTTTGTTAATTTTTTTTAATTAATTAACTTAATGTACTTTGAAATATTGATAATTATTTTGTCATAATTTCTCATTGTTTTAAAAAAAAAAAAAAATGTATTTCTGTCGGCGAAATAAAAATGTAAAAGGTAATGATGCAAACTGGAATAAGTAAAAATGATCTTATTGTATTCACGCTTGAGGAAATAGCAATTTCAAATCCTCCAATTTTTTTATTACACACGATTATCAACGGTTTATTATTCTTTAGTTTTGCAAAGGTCTGATCATCCTTTAAATTCAAAGAAAATTATATTTTTTGAATGATAATAATAATATAAATAGATTTATTATTATTATTTATAAAAATGAGTTTTTTTTTTTTGCTCGGGTTAACGCCTACAAGATCGTTGTCCTCGATGATGGTTCCAGGTCTCTACCGAGGTCGACTGGTTTTTCTTGTAAATATATTAAATAAATAAAATAAAAAAAAATCACGTCCCAAAAAGTATTTTAAATATTTATAAAAATTCTTTTAACGAAAATTAAAAATTAAAATTAAGGATAGAATAAACCGTTATACTAA
Source organism: Aphidius colemani (assembly GCA_030523065.1). Taxonomy (NCBI): domain Eukaryota; kingdom Metazoa; phylum Arthropoda; class Insecta; order Hymenoptera; family Braconidae; genus Aphidius; species Aphidius colemani. The sequence goes on along the minus strand of JAPYYR010000209.1, from coordinate 29,584 downwards.
AGAAAGAAAATTCATTTAAAATATAAAAATGTGAGTTTTTATTTATATTATTTTTAAATTGAAAAATACGTGTGTTTGGGGTACCAAAAACGGAAATGGTCCACCTGCTTTGAAAGTTGATATTGATCAATTGCGTTTGACCCCTTTCACGTGGTGTTTCAATTCTACGTAATAAATACATCGACATCCGGATGATTGTAAAACTCATTATCCGGTTATTTTTTTTTCAAATATATATATATTTTTTTTTTACTTTTAAATAATTTATATACAATAGAATAAATATAAAAAAAATATATAAGATATTGTTTTACAATTAAAGATAGTAAAGTGGTTTGAATTTATTTTCCTTACACATTATTTTTATCGTGTGAAAATTAGCAGGAAAGCATAAAGTTTATTATAAAAAAAATAAAGAATAAATTTTATTCTAAAAGCCATTTTCACCTGACAGTATTTTTCTTTTATTTTTTTTTAATTTTAACCATATATTTTTCATCAATTTATTATTCATAGACAACTTGTATACATGGTGAATTATTATCATTACTATTAACCTTTTAAAAAACTTAATAATTACATGCTTTGGTTAACTAGAATAAAGAGAAATTTTAGAATTAAATTTGTGAGTATTTAATAAAAACAAAATTAATATTGTTTTTTGTATAAAAACAAAACATAGAATAAATTTGTGGTATTTTTTTGTTTTTTATTTGGTAAATTTTTCTTTTATTTAATAAAAATGTTATGAAAGTTTATTAGCATGATCGATCAATTGCATCCGGATTTAACTGATCTCAATTTATTCTTGGCTCATCAAGTAGTCGATTAAATTTCTCTCTGATCTATTTCCTATTTTTTAAAAAAATATTATCGCCTCAAGCATATGTTCATGTTACTCGTTAAAATAATGTTTAATGAGTATAAAGAAATTTCAGATATTAATTAACATAGCTGAATGAATTTTATTTGAATTATATTTTAGATTTATTTTATTGAATTTATTTATATATTTTTTTCTACTATTTATATTTTGAGCTCATTAAATTTTGTTGGGCGTTGTTGAACACGATTTAACACTTTTCATTCAGCAAAATTGAGCATTTTGTGTGGGATAGATGTAACATTTAAACTTTCCATGTTGTTAACATCAAGTGTATGTTTTTTTTTTTTACAACATATTTTTAATATTGATAAATAGTTTGAAATGCAAATAGACTGTAGGTGGAGTCGATACACTTAATCAATATAAAGTAATTTTACATAGAATTTAATTTTTAAAAAACATACGAAATTTTCACATGAAAATTAAACCTATGTACTCGTTAATTGGAATCTCGTTTTATTTATTATATTAAATTTTTTATAAACAAATAAAATATGAATTTAAAAAAAATAAAATTTAATAATAATTATTATTTGCTTATTTAGCTATTTATTTATTGAATTATAGTCGTGAGTCTTCAGCAAATTACACTCTGCATTTTGTCTACAATTTTGTTGTATAAATTTTCTTCATGATAATTTAATTTATTTTTTTTTATTCTTTAAACTATTCTCTCTTTTTTTTTTTACCTACTTGATGGTTTTTTTTATTTTTCTTGTCATCAGAAAGTCAAACAGTATGTGTTTATAAACTACTGTCTACTTTCACCCACCCAACAATTGTAAATGTTCATATTTGCTCTCAATAATATTTTTACATAATCGTAAAAAATTATGTTATTTAAGCTTATCATAATTACAAGATAGAAATAATTTAAATAACAAATAAACAAATAATTAAATAAATTAAAAAACCAATAAAGATTTTTCAAATAATGAGGAAATTTTTTTTTACCTTTTTCTTTTATTGTTTTCATTTTGTTATTTAAATAAGAAATAAAAAAAAAAATTTCCAACAAATTATACCGTTTCTTTTGATGAATTATTATTGTATTAATAACGTGGCGAAAATTCTGTTGGTTTCATAACAATATTTCTCGTGTGGTGCGATAGATTATACCAGACACTTTGTTTCTTTCGTAATCATCATCGAGAGTCCATGCTTTTTATTCTTGTGCCACGGAAAATTAAAAAATACAAAATAAATGTATATACAATCGAGAGATAGGGTAGTGCATATTTTTGCAAACCACTAGACAATAGCTACATTGAGAAATTCAGTATTCAGTATACTATAACATACTGCGTGATGAGGAAAATAATTGTACAATATTTATTAATATTTAAAAAAAAAAAAAATAAATTAAATGAATTTTTTTTCAAAGATTATCTTATTTTTAATATAAACAATTATAATAATTTTATAGAAATTTTATTTGATATATTATCAATTAATTAAAAATTAAAAACACGCATTTGAAATTCTTTTCAATAATTTGATTAAATGATACAGAATTTCGCTGTCGTATTTGATAAAAAACAATTTTAATTGTTTGTTATTTAATTCATTTAATAGCGCGTATTTTATTAATTTAAATTTTCAAAATCAATTTGAGAGGGTTAATAGTGGCAACAAGTTAATATAAGGGTAAATCATTAATAATATTTTAGTGTAACTTTATTTTTTAAACATGTTTATGTTTGTTAAATTGTTGTACGTGTTAAAAAAATAAATAAACTACGTTATATACGACATTTTTTTAATACTTAACCGGTATTAAAAGTTATCCATGACCACGTATTCTCAGACACGACATACGTATTCATGTTTACCGTTATTTTGGCGTTCATAAGGTTTTGTAACCGAGTGACCCAGACCTCTCAACTGTTCAACCATCACTAAATATCATTAAAATTCAATCAATTTATTTCCTTATCGACAAATCAATAATAATTCATGTTAAACATAACATTGCTTGATAGAAAAAAAAATTAAAAAACCATTTTATTCATTTAACAAATGATTATTAAAATTAAATATAATAATTTTTTTTTTAAATACTCATTTTAGTTGTGGGAATTTTTTAAATTATAATTAGAAAAATATGAGAATTCAGGAGGATCTAGAAAAAAAATTAGATTACAATTAATTAAATTAAAAAATTTCACATTTTTTAAGGTAGAAAATTAAAAAAATTATATACTTTTTCTTTTGTATATTCGTCTCGCATCTTATATGTATATTTTTTTTTTTTTTGTTAATTATTTCTTTGTGATGATTAAAGGCTTGAAATAATGAAGATGGAAATTTGGAACACAAACGTGCAGCACGTGTGACCTATTCTTGTAATTTTATAATTTTTAGTTATATTTTTTTGAAAAAATATTTTGGGTATATAAAAATTATAATTGTAAAATTTCCATTAAAATATATAAATAATTAAAAAATATTATTTCTATTCTGCAAATTATTCTCCATGATTTAAATAGATTTTATATTTTTAATAATAATTAAATGACAAATTCAAATATATTTATTTTCTAGTTTTTATTTACAGATTATTTTCTCATTGAGAAACCGGAATTGATACAATTATTTGAATAATATATATCAAGATTGTTTGATATATAAATAGTGTTATACATATATATTTACAGTTAATCGAGTTTTCAAATATGTAAATCAATTTATGATAATTCGATAATTGCATCTATGAATTGACCTCAAAAAAATTAACATTAAAAATTACAATAAACACCTTGACAATTTATCATTTATAAATAAATAAATTTATATATTTATTTATATTTTAAATATAAATAATTTTATCTATCAACTCATAAACTAACAAATAAATAAATTCATCAAGAATGAAAAGAAGAAACTTTTTTTTTTTACTCAACGACCGCATTTTTTTATATCATAAATAAACATCATACAAACTTGGTCGATTTCCTGACTTTCCCTCAACAATATAAATATTATTTTAAATATATATATATATATATATTCAAAGAGTTAAATAAATAAAATTGTCAAGTTTATTTTACTCAAAACTAAACAATAAAAAATATTTTGCAATACGTATAATTATCAATAATTGTGTGAATTTTTTTTTTCAATTTAAAAGCCCTTTTTTAATAATTTCTTTAAAATAAAATATAAATTATTTCAAGGTTTAATAAAAGTATTTTCCTAATTTTTTTATTGCCCATAAATATAAATATATTTTTTTTATTAAATGTCAATGACCTTAATCCATTGTTTTGGGCAGTTCAAATATTTTTTTTCCTTTTGGCATGGGTATGTCTTATTGTCAGATGAGGTATAATTAAATTCAACCATTGCGAATAATAAAGTAAATATTATAATAATAATTGTTGAATATAACTTGTGGCGAAAGGTTTGACATTGCATTAACGATGGAATTTCACGTAGGATTGTATCATAATATTTTTTTAAATTTATTATCTTTATAGTTATTATTTTGTACTAAAAAAATGGGAATGAAAAATAATCATAAAAATATATTCTCATTTTAATTTTTACCTATAACAACAGTTGTGTTTGTTGGTGTGTATATTTCTTTAAAAAATAATCAACTAAAAAATAAAAGATCTGTTATTTTACCTGGATTTTTTTTAATTTATTTTTTTAAAGTCAGACAAGACAGTGACACGACAAAACACTCTATACTTCTTGATAATTGTATCGTGTTTTCCGTAGTCGTGTCGCCAAATGATCAGGTCGACGAACGGTAGCTTTATTTATTTTTTTATTAATTAATTTATCTATTTTCTTCACCTGTTATTCAATTGCTTTTTTAAAACGCAAAAAAACAATTAATTTTCTAATTTTTATTTTTAGAAATTAAATGTGGCCATCCAGCAGTGCCAATGAACTCAAAAGTTTCATTGTCTAATAATTCATTGTCACCTGGTACCAAAGCAAGCTATACATGTGATGCTGGTTATGAACTCTTTGGGTAAGTTGGATGTAAATTTAAATGAAAAATTCGCTAATAATAACTATCATTATCTATAACTGTTAATACATATCAATATTATTATCAACTAAAAAATAAAGATAAAACGATAAAAACAAAACTGTAAATTAAAAAAAAAACTAGATTAAATATTTAATAATAAATAAATAATCTCTGATAAGAATTAAATCTTTTTTAAAAGAATTTCTTTTTCAAGCTGTTATTTTCATTTTATCTATCTACTTTATGTAACTTTTTTTTATTTCATTTTAACATATTTCTTTTGTAGTTGACAGAAGGCCATTCTATTTAACAAGTACTGGCCTTGCTTATATCACTTAATACATACACACACTTTGCACATGCAATTACCAACAAATCAGTGGAGCATAAAATCAGTTCATTGAAATTGTCATTATTTTTATTTTTTGTCTTAATATATATTTGATCGTTATTTAAAAAGTATTTAATATATTTTCTTTTGCATTTTTATTATTTATATCGACACACCCCTTAACCGAGCCAGTTATATTAAAATTAATATAATTAATTTATTATTATAACATAAATTAATATTCACGGTTGATGAACTCAATTTACCTTTAAAGTTATTTTTAAATTATTCATTTTTAATATTTAATATGTTAAAAATTTATTAATATAATAAAATTTCATCAGCTCACTTTCACTGGGATTTAATAGTTAATATTAAATTCATTGTCATTGAATTTAGTAAACCATAAAATAATAATTATTTTTTATTATTTTAAATTTCATTTTTATATTTTTTTAATAAAAAGTCACGCAGTCAAAAAGAAAAATATATATATTAACATGGATTTATACTTTTCCTTGAAATTTCTTTGTCTTAAATTTCTTTGTCACGATAATAATTAACAACAATAAATGAGAATATGAAAATAAAAATTACAACAGTTTACATGAACTTAAGGAATTCTATTCTCATTGATGCCTTTTTTTTTTTTTTCTTGCACATTGTTTTAATATGATTTTTAATTTAATTAAATTTTTTTTTTATTTTAAGACTATCTTCATTGACTTGTACTGATCGAGGTAAATGGCAAGGTGAACTTCCATTCTGTGGTAAGTAAAAAATTCTTAACAGTTAATGTATTTAAATAATAAAAAAAAAATATATAATAAATTATTTAAACACAATAGGTACAAATGTGGCATTTCGAAAGCCAGCAAATCAATCAACAACAGTTAGAGGTGGTGATGCTGGTCATGGTAATGATGGTGATGTTAGTACAGAGCATGATGGTAAACGATGTACAGAAACACAAAGTGAACCAAGTCCATGGTGGAGAGTTGATTTATTAAAATCATATTCAGTTAAAGTTGTTAGAGTTACAACAAGAGGCTGTTGTGGTCATCAGCCACTTCAAGATATTGAAATAAGAGTTGGTAATAGCAGTGCTGAGTTACAAAGAAATCCATTATGTGCCTGGTTTCCCGGAACAATTGGTAAATTTAATTAAATTTATAATAAGCTCAATCTTATTAATATTAACATCAAAATTAATTCATTCGTTGAATATTTTAGAAGAAGGAATAACTAAAACATTTGTATGTGCAAGAGCATTAGTTGGTCAATATGTTTTTCTTCAATTGGTTGGAGTCGAAGGAAGTTTAAGTCTTTGTGAAGTTGAAGTTTTCGCAACTGACGGTATGTATATAAATAAATAATAAGAAGAATAAAAGTTTGCGGTAAAATAATGACCTAAATATTAGAAATCATTGACCACATGTTACTCAATAAAAATCTATTTTTAATTTACAGAATTTTCAATTGATAGATGTGCACATGCTGGTACATCAGCTGATGCTGATATTGCACCATTTAATTCAACGTGTTATGAATTTGTTGTTAAAAAAGGTGGATCATATCAAGATGCTAGAAATTATTGTAAATCACGGGGTGGTGATTTAGCACACGGTTTCAAAGGAATATCATCGACATTTATATTAAATAATTTAGAAAGACGAAAGGATAAATTGAAAACTCAATTAGTATGGGTTGGTGCACAAAAAGAACCATCAATAACAGCAAGAACATGGAGATGGGTTGATGGTAAATGTTTTATTTAATTTTTATCATCACAAGATTGATGAATAAAAAATATATTCAAGAATAAAAGCTGGAGCAATTGTGAGAATGAGGTCATAAAATAAAACATTATATAATATTCTAAACGTAAATGGTTCATCGAACTCTTTAAATCAACTTTCAATAGAATTTTTTGAAATCAACTTAAAAAGAACGTTTAAAAAAATGATTTACTTTTTTTTCATTCTATGAAATGAAAAAGCAATGACACAGAACGATTATTTTTCTATATCAATTTAAAATAAGACGTGAAAGTAAAAGCTCATTGTAATGCAACGGAAGTTGCACCTTTGGTGCTCAAGTATCCATATAAAAAAAAATATATATAAATATAATAATAGAACAACTTGTGTCTTTTGTAAAATAGTCACGTTGGTCATCAGATTGACCGGACATAAAACAATTTCAAAATGTTGTTTCGATTGTTATTATTTTGTAATAATGTTATTTATATATAAATTTTTATTACAGGTGAAGTTGTGTTGAAACCATCATGGGGAAAAGATCAACCAAATAATTACAATGGTGAACAAAATTGTGTTGTTTTGGATGGTGGAAGAAGCTGGTTATGGAATGATGTTGGATGTAATTTGGATTATCTTCCATGGATATGTCAAAGCAGTGAGTTTATTTAATTTAAAAAAAAATATAAATAAATTCTGATTGATAATATTAATAATAATATTTACAGCTCCATCAATATGTGGAAGTCCTGATAAATTAGAGAACACAACAATTGTTGGTAATAAAAGAACACTTGGTTCAGCAATTGATTATGTTTGTCCAGATGGTTATATGCTTGTTGGTTTAAAATCACGTGTATGTGAAGAAAATGGTTTTTGGAGTGGTAAACCACCAACATGTAAATATGTTGATTGCGGTCATTTAAAAGAATTTGATAATGGAATAATTAGTCTTACTGATAAACGTACTACATACGGTGCTGTTGCTGAATATTCATGTAAAAATAATTACACATTAATTGGTGATGCACAAAGAAGATGTGGTGATGGTGGTATTTGGAGTGGACATCAACCACAATGTCTTTGTACGTAAAAAAAAAAAAAAAATATAAAACTTGTATTTTAAATGAAATGATTCATTTCTATTATATATTTTTTTTTATTTAACAGTTGACTGGTGTCCAGATCCTCCAGAGATTATTGGTGGTGTTATTTCAATTGATGGAAAACGTGCTGGATCAACAGCAACTTATACTTGTCAAAGTGGTTTTATTCTCTTTGGTGATAATGTAAGTACAAAAAAAAAAATAAAACTGTTGTCAATATGATGCAAAAATTAATTGTTATAAATTAATTTTTAGATATTAACATGTGAAATTGGCGGTGGCTGGTCAGGCAAAGCACCACAATGTAAATTTATTGATTGTGGTTTACCAGCACAAATTGTAAATGGAAATGTTGACTTAATAAATGGGAGTACAACAATTGGTAATATTATTAAATATACATGTCGTGATGATTACTGGCTTGTTGGTGAATCAAAACATGAATGTACAAGAGAAGGAAAGTGGAGTTCTCCAATACCATCATGTGAATGTAAGTTAAATAAATGAATAAACAAAAGGTTTTATTATTGAAAAAAAAAAAAAATGTTTCATAGTGATTACATGTGAGGAACCAGAAGTACCAACTGGAAGTTACGTTGTTGGCTATGATTTAGATATTCACAGTTCAATTGAATATCATTGTGACGTGGGTTATTTATTGCATGGTGAAGCAAAACATACATGTGAAAAAAGTGGCGATTGGTCTGGCGAAGTACCTGCATGTGAATGTAAGTAATAACAATAATAATGAACATAAAAAGACCTCCACGTTCCATTTAACATTTATAATAATGTCATAGACAAGAATGAAATATTGAGTGTTATGCTAATGGAGAAATTATTCATTTTTAATCTATTCAAATGTATGTGTATTTTTTATTTTTTTAAAGATATTAATTGTGGAAAGGTATTGCCAATTTTAAATGGTGCAATTGAGTATGTTAATAGTACAACACATCTAGGAAGTGAAATAACATATAGCTGTACGAAAAACTATCGTTTAAATGGTATAACAAGAAGATATTGTCTTGATAATCGTCAATGGAGTGATGCAACACCAAAATGTGAAGGTAAAATAATGATAATTTATTGTATTAATTATTTTTAATTAATTTTTTGATTTATATTTAAAAGAAATACGTTGTGCTGAGCCAATACTTGCTGAACATGGTATTTTATCTGTTACTGGAAATGACAGAATGTATGGAAGAACAATAATTAGAACTGGTACTGCTGAAAATTCAAATACTGGTGCAACGTCATATAAAATTGGTGCACTTGTTAAGTACAGATGTGAAAGAGGATACAAAGTTATTGGTGAACCATTATCAACATGTGAAGATAACGGAAAATGGAGTGGTGAAGTACCACAATGTGTTTGTAAGTTTGAAATTTTATTTTTTTATAATATATAATTAAATAAATATATATATTTTGAATTTAATTTTAATTTGTAGTTGTTGATTGTGGTAAACCAAATGAAACTGAACATGGTCATTTTACATTGACATCAAATGCAACGTATTATGGTGCAGCAGCAATTTATGAATGTGATGGTAATTATGAAATTGATGGTTTTGCAAGACGTTTATGTCTTGAAAATGGTACATGGAGTAGTGATATACCAATATGTCGTGAAATAAGATGTAAGGATCCAGATAAAATGACACTATCAACAATACAAGTATCAACACACAGTGTTGGTGGCATTGCACATTATAATTGTCCACGTGGTTATTACATGGAAGGTAATGAGACAAGAGTATGTATGCAAAATGGTTCATGGAGTGGATCTATGCCATTTTGTTATGGTAAGTTTTTTGATTGATAATCTTGATTTTTTTAAATGTTTGAATAATAATTTTGACGTAATAATTTATGGATATTACAGCACTTGATTGTAAACAACCAGAATCAATAGACAATGGAAGAGTTATCGTTGTGAATGGATCAACACTCTTTGGTGGAGCTGCTGAGTATCATTGTTTACCACAATTTGAAAGAGTTGGACCATTTTTAAGAAAATGTTTAGACACTGGTTCATGGAGTGGTGATGAACCAAGATGTGAATGTAAGTTAATTTTACTACAAGTTTTTTTTAAAGCTATTATTAATTATTATTACTTTTTCAGTAATTTCTAATGAAGTAGCAGAAGCCCAAGGTGTTGGAACAAGTGTTGGAATTGGAGCTGGAATAATAATATTAATTTTAATAATTCTTGGACTTGTATATCTCAGATTGTAAGTAATAAATAATTATTTATTTCTTACTGTATTCAACAAGAAACAGTGGGCTTTGAATGAATGACAATTTATGTATTCTTGTTTTTTTTGTAGGAGAAAAGCAACACCAGTTAAAAATACTGAAAATGTACAAGCTGCTGAGAGAAAGGAAGATCAAAATGCAGCAGTGATGTCTTATGCAACACTTAATGATGGAACGACAAATACAAATAGAATGTATGAAAATGTTCCAGAAGATGGACTCTACGATAGTCCATACAGTGGAACTGACAGCACTTATGGGTAAATTAATTTTATATATTTAATTAAAAATCCTTTTATCAATTAATTTTCATTTAAAATAAAATAAAATTTATAGATATGGAACTGGGAGGAAAACATACAATCGATCGGGACACTATGAAGTTGAACCACCACCAAGAAATGGCATCACCATTAATGGTGTTTCTGTTCGATAAATTAAATTAATTTTTAATTTAAAAAAAGAAGAAACAATATATAAACAATATATACTATTTTTTCAATTAATAAATTTTCATTATTTGTACATATTAAATTTGATGAGATGCAGATAAATAATAATTGTAATAATAATTTCAGCAGAAAATTTATAATTTAATATTTATTTTCTGCTGATTAATTTTGACGTTGTCAAAATTTGTATGATTCTTGTATATACAAAAAAAAAGCTCTAGAAATTAATTTATCTGGATTCATTGTTTTTTTTTTTTTTCTTTGTTTTATTTAGTTGATAATATTAAGAGAAATTTATAAATTTATTTAGGCTTTTTTTTGTTTTGTCTAGTTTTAAGCTGATTATTTAATTAAGAAATAAAATTAATGTTTATCTTTATTTTTAAATATTGTCTCGTTAATATTACTTCCAAATGAAGATTTATTTATTTTTTATTTAAGAGGGAAGATTTTATTGCAAAATTGCCAACAGATAATTTCTATAAAAGGCGATGATTCATGTCTTGACTCAACATCCAATTACGGAATTTAGAACGATCCTTCAACCTTTCCCGGCCACAAATTTTATTTTTTTAAATAAAAAATAAATAAGTTTTAAAGTTTAAGAAAAAAATTTGATTTTAAAACTTGTTTAATGAATTTTAATAATTTATTTATATTTTTATATAACAAAAAAAATTAAGAAAAATAATAACTAATGACAATGACCTAAATATTTCGATAAATCATATTCAAAAATTACCGCGGATAGGTAGCGCTTTAATCGACGTAATGGCGACTCGAAAAAAAAACTGGAACACAAAGGCCAGTGACGCGAGTGTTATTCCCGAGTTTAGACGTGTTGTTATAATATTTACAAATATTTATCAATTATTATCATACTCCAAGACCATCAACAAAGTGAGTACAATCAAATTACAATCATCAACACTCAGACACAACATTTGTCAATAATTTAATGCATTTTTTATATAAAATCCCGAAATATTTAATATTATTTATTACATTTGACAGTAAATGTCTATGTCGTATCCGCCATTGTTGATATCTTAATAACATTCCATGAATAAAAAACATGACTCACTCCAAAAACATTTTATTTACTCAAAAAAAATTAAAACAAGGCCAACAACATATTAATGTTGTTAATAAGCATTATTTGCTAAATTTTTTTCGCATAATTTTACTAATTTTTTAACCTAATAAAATAACCAAACAAGGAGCTTATTTTTTTGCTATTATTATTATTATTATATTATTGTACATATAAAAATAAAAAAAATACTCCGTATGACTAATTCGAAAGTTTAACTTGATAACACTGAATATTCCATTTTTGGTAATATTTAACTTTAACATGATAACATGAGAAAACGAATTTAAAAAAATAGAAAATAATTAAAATACAGCTTATTGTGATTTAATATTCATTGTCCGCATTTCTTTTGTGACATTTATCATATTTATTTTTAAAAGATGCATTCGTGCTTGCTCTTTTTTTTGCTTGTACAAAATTTTTTGCTAACAATAACGTTGAAGTTTAACGACCTTACATCAAACTAAATTCATCAAGCAAGTATATATTACACATAAATCATAAAACACAATACATCTATGTTAATTGTTATTATTCTCATGAAGACATGAATATAAAAATAATTAAATTTGATTATTTAGATCAACAATGTCAGCAAGAAAAACAGCTGGTCGTCGTGCAACAACAAAAAAACGTGCACAACGTGCAACATCGAATGTGTTTGCCATGTTTGATCAAGCACAAATTGCTGAATTTAAAGAAGCATTTAATATGATTGATCATAATCATGATGGTTTCATTGATAAAGAAGATTTGCATGATATGTTGGCATCATTGGGTAATTATTTTAAAAACAATCTTACAATATTATCATAAAGAAAAGATCTCGTTTATAACTATTAATTGATGTAATCAATATAATTTTGTAAAGGTAAAAATCCAACTGATGAATATCTTGAGGGAATGATGAGTGAAGCACCAGGCCCAATTAATTTTACAATGTTTTTAACATTATTTGGTGAACGTCTTCAAGGTACTGATCCAGAAGATGTTATTAAAAATGCATTTGGATGTTTTGATGAAGAAAACAATGGTCATATTAATGAAGAACGTTTACGTGAACTTTTAACAACAATGGGCGATAGGTAATTAATTATTTTTTAGATAATAAAAATAATTGTAATAGGCTCAAATGATTAATGATTCATTTTTAAATTTATTAAGATTCACTGATGATGATGTTGATGAAATGTATCGTGAAGCTCCAATAAAAGGATCAATGTTTGATTATCTGGAATTTACCAGAATTTTAAAACATGGTGCCAAGGACAAAGATGAACAATAATCAACTGGAAATTAATTTGTCTTTCTTTGAATTATCAGCTATAAGGAAGATCTGCTGATGGACCAATGAGTGCATTTTTTATTTGTGTAATCATTGTGGTTATCGATTGAAATTTTGTTAAATTTATCATCTAATATATTATATCTATTTACTTAACTCTTCCTTTTTTTTTTTTTTTTTGGTTTGCCTTTTTTATATTTCGTTTATAATAGACGATACAATAAAGTAAATTTGTAAAACAATATTGTTTTATTTTTTTTATTCCACGTTTATAATTTAGCCACGATTTATGATGGTAATTATTCAATTGTCATATCGGTTTTTTTCGCGTACAGTTGATTGATTAGTCTCGTAAAGATATTACTATGACTAATCTATGCTAATTTATTAATACAGTACAAATTAACACAATCGATTATCATAATAATCAGAATGTTATCTAAGTCTTGTGGTAAATTATTACCTCGACTAAATCAAGTTACAAAATTAATTGGTTTTTTTATTTTATTAAACTCGACAGTAGCTAAACGTAACGTCGAAATTCGTGTAATAATTTCGATAGAACTCTTTTAGCTTATGCTATCGAAATTCAACTTGAAAAAAACAACAAATTGAAAAATGAAGTAGATGAATAGATTAATTGTTTACCCAATATACTGATTAAATCATTGTTTAATTAAAAAATAGACTTTAACACTTGCTAATCGAAAAAGAACTAAAACATTCATATTGATCTTGAAAATTAAGACACAATAATGCTTTTTTGATTGATTTTTTTGAAATAACTTGATTCTGCCCAATATTAATAAAAGAAAATTTTATTTTCATTATTTGTGGGTGGATAAAGGTGGTTTGTGAATGTATATTTGTATATACCTCGTCGTCCGCGCAGTTCTCGCGTCTGCGCTTATCCTCACTGTCGTTATCCCAAAGCACCGCAGTATTGCTTTTTCATTCGTACTGTGCGGGTATTGTGTCATTCATTCTCTTGCTCATTATACTCAAAAGAAATTGATTTGAATTGAAAAAAAAAAAAAACAATTCAATAGCCCTTCAAACACAAATAAACAAAAATATAAATTAAAAAAAAATAACATGAAAAATTGTAATTGCAATTATAATTTACTCATAATTACGAAGCAATAATAACAAGTGTTTTGTAAATTATTTATTTTTGTTAATGATAATAATTTAAAATTGATTTTTTAAATTTATATTTGTGAAAGTGTATTATTTTGTGATAAGAGGACACGAGGATTACCCGGGGACGCTGGATTATAAATTAGAGGGTTGTTTCGAGCGACCTAGAATCCTCAAATATCAACCCCTGGATATAACAGTGATATTAATATTATTTAACAAAAAAATAAAAATTTAAATTTCTTATTTATTTTACAGTGATTTAAAATTTATCAAAGAAATATATATTAAAAATGGCAGGGATGGTTAATTTTTTTGTTGTTTTATTTTCTATATAAATTTTATTTAATTGGGCGTTTAATTGAAGTATATTTTTCGGGGAAATTAATTTTAGTTTTTTATTTTAAATTAAAAGGATTATTGAAAAATACAATACTTAAATTTTTATTTAAATTGTGTTTACATTTGTGATATTAAAAGGTTTTATAATAGCGAATATATTCTACTGTCAACGTGTTGACATTATCAAATTGAAGTTACCGCTTCAACGTTGGGATATTTTAGGTAAATAAATAAATTAATTTTATTGTTTATTTTTTTTTATTAAATTATATTTTATATAAATGATTTTCGAATATGCCCTTGGATACTGCTTGCTGTTGATAAAGTGATAAGTCAAACACGTGACTTGCACTCGTGCAACATTAATCGCAATTTAAATTTTTCTTTTTTTTTTACAAACCAGAGTCCAGGTGTTTCTAATTAAAAATTTATTTTCATTCGACATACTGCTAGGATCATTAAAACGAAAAAAAAAAACTATTTTGAATATTTTAAAAAATAACTAAAGCTTTATTTTTCAACATGGAATATTATTTCGATAGAGAAATAATTTTTTTCTCTGTAGAAATAATTGATTTCTCTGTCAAAACAATTGATTTCTTTGCGTCAAAATTATTTTTTATCGATCATTTAAAACACAAATGACAATATTTGAATAATTATTATTATAATTGTTCAAGATATATTACAATTCATTATATATTTTATAAATTAATTGGTGCATTAAGTCGTTTGTTATCTATCGACACAATCTATCTTGAGAGTTGTAAATCAACGGCCAAGGACAGTATTTTATTTATTTTTTTTCCACTCGTGTTATTTAATATTTTTAGCTTTTGTAAAAGGAAAAAAAAATATATATAAATAAAATCTAACGAGTCTGCGTAAAGAAAAAATTTTAATTATATACCCATCATTCTATCGTATCACAATAAAATTAATTATTTTCCAACAATTTCAAATTTCTTTTGACGCGTTATTACCCTTTTTTTTTCGAAAATTTCTCACATCATTATCTTTTATACCCGTCAAAGTGAAATTTCTAAAACCTAATTTTCAGAAAAATTAATATCTTCTCAATATCATTTAAAAATTTTTATTTTCCTATTGTCTCAAATAATAAAAAAATACTTAAAAATGATTATTAACTTTTAATAAATTAGCTAACTACAATTTCCAAGAAAATAATTTTTTTCCTGCATTGTATAATTAGAAATGAATTAAAAAAGAAAATAAAAAACATTAATATCTTTTTATTGTCATAAAATTAATGATAATTATTATTTTCTTTACAAAAAAAATATATTAATGTTTTTCATAAAAACAGAGTCATCTTTCTCGACATTGAAAAAATTATAATTATTTTTTCAACTGTAAAATTTCATATTAAAAAAAAAAAAATATATAAACAAAAAATATCTTTGTTTTTATTTTTAAAAGGCAATGAACCAAGTGAAAAAAATTTTTAAGTAGAAAATAAATTAAGGCAAATAATCTTTTACAAAAAATAACCAAAGATGTTCTAAATATAATTTTTTTTATGTAAAATAACGTGATGAATATTTTTCTCAAACTTCCGGTTGTTTATTCTCTTTACTATGTACGACCTATTTAATAGTACAGGCATTATATTACAGTCAATCACTGCCACTTTAGTTTCACTGCCAACATATATATATGAACAAAAAAAATAAATTGATATCGAATAGGTCACACACCACATCATCATGTAGACCTATGCACAGGTCTCAATTCTTCATTAAACAACATGTTTCTTATAACACTATATATAAAAAATTTATTATTATTATTTTATAACTTCTCACTACATATCTCTTGTCAAAATTCAATTAGATGAATAAAAAATAAGAATGTTTTATGGCCTTATTTATTTACCATACATCATTTTATACATTATGATTTCTATGACCGATTTTTTTAAATTTAATTTTCTATTGTTATGAATGTACTTGTTATTTTAATGAAAAATTTATTTATCAACATTTTATAATTTAAAACAATCGATCATTAAATTATAATTTAAATTAAAATGATAAGAAATATGTAAAAGTTATAACGATAAATAATCATTTGAAAATTAAAATTAATTTTTCAAAAGAAAATTATATAAATGACCTCTATTTTTTTATATTATTTATTTATTTTATCGATGTGAGAAACAGCTTTGTCATGAAATTCCAGGTCAATTAAGCTTGACTATAATACTATTTTGCATTTTTTTTTTGTTATTGTTTATTTAGGTTTATTTTTTTTTTCTACTTGCTGACCCTTTAACGCGATTAAAGCATGATTTTTATCATATTATTATAATTTTTTGAAATTTAATTTATAGCGTGTTGATAATTACTTTCGTGATGGCATTGTGGTTTTAGAGAAATTTGTGTCACACATGTTTGATGACATTTTCTTTTATTTTGATATGATTTATGTTAGGATTGAATAGCTAATAATTTTTAAATATTTCAATTGATTTTTGATTTGATTTAATTATAAATTTATTTATTCAAGTCATTATTAGTCACAATAGAATGATTCATAATTTTTTGAAATAAATTTATATTAGTGAATTTGTAAATTTGTATATATTTATCATGGGGTTGATACGAATGAGTACAATGCTCTCAAAAGTTGAACATGTGGCTATACGTTATTATTTTTTCTGCATGTCGATTCAACTTTCCCCTTCGAAAACAACACACATGCACATATCAACCCTGTCAGATCAATTGGGGTAGAATTGTAATCCTCATCTCCAGACAGACATAGACCATGTCATCGTTTTTTTTCCTTGTTTAAATGAAAAACTAAAATTCTTTCGATTTGAAAAATTTAATTATACAGTTTAATAAAAAATTCTCTGATGATTATTTTCAGTAGAAGTGAATTTTTTGACACTCGATAAGTTGGGTTTTTTTTTTTCTTGGGTTAATATATAAATTTTTGAACAATAAAGAGAAAATTCTACAAATGGATTCTCCCTCATCACATTGTGACATCCGATTTTCGTTATATTTTCAGTAAACTTTTCGAACCCTCGGTTTATCATCGAGAGCTTTCGATTTACCCAGCTTCTATCACCTTTCTGTTTCTCACTATAATTTTATCCATCGTCTCTTTTAATATCCTATATCTGCAACTCAACTGTATTCAAACTTTTAATGTCCCTTGGGAAACTGACAAAGACTAAAGCCAAATGGGAAAAATTGCTGCTTTATCATCAAAAAAAAAAACTTTACTTTTATTATTTATATAAAAAAACTAAATATATTTTTTACTAACGTAATTCATTTAATCACTTATTTTATCTTTGATGTTTTAAAATATAAAAAAAAAAAAAAAATCTATTCACTGAATATATTCAACAAAGTAACTTGAAATGTTTTCCATTCAATTTTTAGTAAAAAATTTGACGAGTATATACATAAAGTAAAATTTTTATGATGAAAATAATAATAGTTGAATATCAAAGTTCATGAGCCATGGTCATTTTATTACAAGGGTGAAAAATATAATGACAAGGGGTGCAATATTTTTTTTAAAATGAACAAATAACAAAGAAATATTAAAAAAAATCATAAAAAATTATGAGCGTCTTCTCCTATAATAAACAAATATTTTTTTTATGTAAAATTTTATTTGAGTATTTAAATTATACAACACTAGAGTCAGTTTGATTTACCTTTCTAAGGTTTTGTAAATTTATTGGTCACAATTTTATATATATATATATATATATATAAGAAATAAAAAATAACAAATAACAAAAAAAAAAGCCTCGTGTCTAATTTTGCCAGGACTATAGGCTGCTTTTACAGCATTTATATAACTGCGCATGTGTTCAATCGATTTTACCCTCTATTATATACATTATATATACAACTATATGTATACCTATCTATTTTATGTATAAAGTAAAATATCTCGACGACGCATTTTAGGCGTTTCAAACGCCATTCTGCTATTTAGGAGCCAAAGATGCGCTTTTTTATTTCATTCTTTCAAACTTTTACCCCAATATTCATCTCTAATTTTGAGCAATCAAAACTCAAACTTACATTCTGAGATAAAGGAAAAAAATTGTTTTTTAAAAGTTATTTCATCCCTTGTTTAATTCTTTAAAAAAAATTAAAATTGAAATATTTTCAATCACATTTTTATTGATTTTATTTCATATTTTTAGTTTTTTTTTGAAGTTAAGGGTTGAAATAATT
The DNA here is from genome assembly GCA_030523065.1 of Aphidius colemani. Lineage (NCBI taxonomy): Eukaryota > Metazoa > Arthropoda > Insecta > Hymenoptera > Braconidae > Aphidius > Aphidius colemani. Next base: position 10,700 of record JAPYYR010000209.1, on the reverse strand, counting down.
AATTGATACAGCGAATTGAATTATTTATTTCATTTGATCGTTACAAGTGTTTTGAAGAATTAAAAAAATGTTATTAAATACAATAGGCTTTTGGAAAAATTTTTTTTTCTATTGTTTATTGAGTCTTTGATTTTATTTCGATTGTCTCAATGCAATTGTGGTTTTACCCTTACAATTTTCTTTTGTCTTTTTACCCGAGGGGATTGTCAAGAGGTTTCACTCTATGAGAGATAACAAGATAAAATACATATAGATATATATTTTTTAAACACAGCCAGTATGAAAATTGACAAATAAATTAAATTTTTAATTGAAATATAATTTACAATTATAAATATATAAATTTTTAAACGTTTTAAACATTTTCTAGAGTCACGTTAAGACTTAGAAGTCAAATTAAACACATTTTATAATGAAGAAAAAATATATATATTTGAAATGAAAAAAATAGATTCTAATTTAGTCAACTGACCTAACCCACTGTGGCACTAAAGCGACAGTAATATGTATTAAATAAATACATGTGTGTTATGTAGATTTACGAATATATATATGTCACGTCTTATGCCCAGCAAAAATACCCAAATGAAATATACAAAAATAAATTGATAATTTATAACATCAATATTTAAATAAATAACGTTTCATTTATTTTTTTTATCTATAAATTTAATTTTGTTCCAATTTATTTAACTGATTATCAGATAAATAAATTATTGGGTCAGCAATTAAAATGACTGAGTTAATATATATTGCAAATAAAAGTTGAAGAAAAAAAATTGATAAAATTGTTAATCAAATTAATTAGTTATTTATTTTTTTCGATATGGTTACATTTAACCCGTCTTATTCCGTCAATTGACTTCAATACACCCACGTTTTAATTTTCTAATTTTTTTATATATTCATTTGGCACATATACGTGTTTTTATAAAACCAGTTTATTCCGCATTCCAAAAACTCACTAATTTACTTCACAGACTTTTCCAAAATTAACTCAAGTATCATTTTAAGAGAATTTTTTTAATTTTTCCTTTTTGTCAAATGCCTGTATTATTATAATAATTTTTTTATTTTTACTATTTATTCTTGCGTGTAAGTTTCTTTTTTTTCCACACCTTATAACGTATCCCATAATTCCGATGGCACGCGTTTTAACTTCCGGAAGAATAACCCCAAGGGGTTTTAACGAAATACAAAAAAATTATAATGAAAAAAAAAAAAAAAGCAACAGATTTTTCAGATTATTATCGTAATTGTGGTTAAACAATCAACATTATTGTTTTTTATTTTGAAATACCTGGTATATTTTTTTTTCATATATCAACAAGTGTCTCGTAAATTTAAATGATCATTTTTAAAATCGATAAAACTTTCAAGCAATTTTTCAAGTATACTTGAATTTTATCAATCAAACTTCAAATAAAACTTATCATATCTCATTAAAAATATATATTAATTCTTTTTAAAAATTTTATTAATAATTGTAATTGAAAATTTAATAAGAGAAAAAAAAATTTAAATTACTACTATAGTAATAAATAGAGCGTATCTAAAATTAATAAGTAGATATTTTGTAAATTTTCCGTCAGATGTATTGAGCTTGAAGCTATGATTTAGAGCATCAAAAAAAAAAAAAGTAAATAGTAAAAAATGACCAAGACAAGTTGAGAAATCTTTCACTTCTCTAGGGCCGGACGAAGACCGCTACATATAGAAATATCAATCGTAATATAACATACGTGATGCCACAAAACGGTATTCCCAATTCCCCGTCGGCAATCATATCAAATGTGTTTGTATATTTATTTTTTTACCGTGTCATGATGATGCCTCATTGAGACCAACTCATCAAGATCATTTTAGAGTGCAACAAACCCCTTTAAATACTTCACCTATCGTATTTTAAAATTCATTTTTTTTTTATCTTATCTTTTAAATTGTTTTCATGTGATTTATAGTATATACTTTGATACTTTTCGACGTTAAAGTATCAACTTTAGTATATTAAAAATGCTATCTTACTTTTAAGGATGCTTAAAAAATTGTCAAGTGTTGAAGACTCATTTATTTATTTGATTTAATAATATCTATTAATTAAAATTTAACTTGTTTTTTTTTTTTTTTCAAGATAGAAATTTAAATTTTCTTTTAAAATAATAATTGGTTATTAAAAATTATCGTTTTTTTATTTAAAAGTATTTATTTACTGTTAAAAAAAAAATGTTTTATATTGAGTTATAAAAGAAAATAAAATTCTATTGATAATTTAATGATATATTGAAAATATAAAAAATTAATCACGTTTTATTTATTTTATTTATTTGATATGCAAAATAAATAAAAATAAAACGTTGGAATTATTTTCCTTGTATGGTTTTAAATCCGGATTATAATTTGAGAATAATATAATATAAAAATGTGCGTGTAGGTGTAAAAGAAAATTAAATGAAAAAAAAGATGAAAATAAAAGAAAAAAAATGATTCTAAAAAGATTATTTAGAATGAAATAAAAGGAAAAAATTTAAAAAATAGTGACATTATTCTAGTGGACGTATGTATAAATATTCAAAGTGAAAAAAAAAGATAATAAATGTATAAAAATGTCTAGCAACGTGTTACAATGCTGTCTCACGGTATTATCACCCGGAAGACAGTAACGGGTGTACAATATCTTTTATGATTATGAAATTCTTCTATTTTTTTTCTATATTGGAAAATTCTTTTCAAGCCTTCTTTTTTAGCTTATCAAATTTTTGAATTGTCGAAAAAAAAAAAATTACCTTAATGTACTTCTACTCTACTCTAATCTACTTCTAATATAATTGAAAGTAAATTTGTAATTTCATAAACTTTTATAATTATCAAATAATCAATTGGAAAATAAATTTTAATTGAATTTCTTTTGATAAAAAAAAATTACTAAACAACCTGGGGTCAATGCGCTTGATAAAAACGTCCGGAAAAAATAATTTTGCTGTGAAAATATCCCGAGGAAAAATATAAATTAGCGAGTGAAAAATAATTTAATTACAAATTTATACTCCGGATATTTTGACTGTATAAATTTAGTCGTGTTACTTTTAAAAAAAAAATTGAATAAATTTTTGTTATCATTTTAAAGTAATTTTATATTAAAATATATATATTTATAAATATGGAAGTTATGAGAAAAATATATATCAAATATTTTTATGAACTTTCTAATGGTCTATTTCAAACAGTAAATATATATTTTAATCGTTTTTTTTTTCTTTCATATATAAATTTATTTATAGATTATATATGGAATGAGGAAAAAAAATAAAATGGTTTTAATAATAGTTTGAAATTGTGCGTGGCGTATTTAGTTGATTTTTTTTTAAATTTATTTTCAAATAAAATGTAATGATCCGAGTTTGTTGTAAGGCGGATCCAGACGAGACTGGATGATATCCGATATCTAATTATCCAAGTCAAGTTTCTTAGTGCAATGGCTCATTGCACTCTAGTATTGCAAGTTAACACAGTCCCTTTATTTTTTATTTATAACAAGTTGAAAATAGGCATTTGTTATATCCATTTGTATTTATTATATTTAAAATGATTATAATAGTTCTTAAACGTTTCACTAATTCAACATGATTAAATGTTTTTTTTTTTAATAAAAATTCAAGTATCAATTTCGATTTTATATTTACAATATTTACATTCTATTATTCCGAAAAAAAAAAATGATCTTGAAATAAAAGTAAAGAGTGAAAAAGCTCGCGAAAAATTTTCTTCTAAACTTTTTTTAAAATTAGATATTTTCTTTATTTTTATTGAAAAATATTATTGTCATTTTTCAGTCGTAAATGTCATGATTATTTACTTATTTATTTATTCATATATATTCCCGTGTTATTAAATGAAAATATATATTTTTTTTTCATTTTTAAATAACTTCATTGTCGTCTGGAGACATCCCACATATTTCTGACAAACAATCTTTCTCATAAAATTCGATACACAACGTCACTATTTTATAAATAAATTTTTTTCGCATAAAATTATTACTATCAAACGCTTGACATTTTATTAAATATAAAAAATAAATTTCAATTTTAATATTTATAATAAAGTCAAGTATTTTAAAGTCATTTAAATATAATTCAACATCAATTGAATAAAAATATAAAAAATTCATTTATAAATAAAAAATAAAAATAAAAAACAATTGAATTTACAATGCACATATTTTACAACTTTATATTACCATTTTTCAATAATATTTCATTAATATTATTCATTTATTTTATCATTTTAAAACTCCACCCTTTTTCGACCTTTTAAAAAAATTTATTAAAAATACTTTTACTCATTATTTTCAATCATCAATCACTGTCAAATTAAATGAATGAAAAAAAAAAAAAAAGAAAATGAAATTATAATATTTTCAACTATAATAATTTTATATTGCAAATAATTTTCATTGATTAGAAGTATTATTATATATTTTTAAACATAAGCTAGTATTTGACAGTAACAAGTTAAACTTTAACAGGAAGTCACGAGCCGGAAGTCGCATAACCGGATGTTAATCTTTTGCCCTCTTAAAATATTCTTCATCAATTTTATCGATCATCAATATTACGTACGCTTATTATCAATTTGTTATTTTTATTTTTATCAATCACTTTTTGTTTATTATTACTTTCCACCTTTCAAATATTAATCCAATAATTTTATACCATATTCAATATAATAATCCTCTCAGCTTAATCATATCTTGCTTTTTTATTTTAACTATAAATACCTGCGAGAATAATTTTTTTTATTTTTTATATATGACTCACCAACAATTTTACCACTTTAAAACCATTTTATTCATTCGAATTACATCATATGACCTTCAAGTCTATACAAAGTACGTGATAAAATAACAATTTGTTAATTTTAAAAATAAAAATATGCAAAATAAATAAATCAAACAAATTATAAAATAGTTTAAATAATATTAACGTCATAATTTTTCATTCAACACGAGTAAATATAAATTGAAAAAACGATTAGCAAAATTAATAAACAAATTATGTATTTTATTTCATATTAACATGCAAGTCATGTGGTAAATTAAATATCCCGTATAACAAAAATAAAAAAGACACAAATTATATTATCATCTTATAAATTGTGTTGCGTGATTTCGATTGTAATGTAAATATTATGATAATACTTGAAAAATATTATTAGATCAATATTTGCAAAGTAGTTTAAAATAGGTCAAATATAATTCATCATGTCTTATTTAAATAATAATTATTATTATAAATAATAAGAAAAAAATAGAAATAAAAAATTAACAAGATATTCGTCACTGCTATTTCTACTTGTGATGAATTAAGTTGTGAGTTGAGAGATCTGTTTGTATATAATTGTATTTTTCTTTATGTATGTCGAGTAAATATTTCATACTTGTCTTATATTATTATTATTCATTTAAATATTTTAAAAATTTTTTTTTTATCCATGCGTTTTATCATCGTGAACATTTAAAACTTAAAATACCTTTTTTTTTTGTTATTTTTTTATTTAAACTATTTTGATTGGAAGATTTATTTGAGTTGTTTAAAAGTGTGGGTGAGTTTATTGTACAGGTCATTTAATGCAAATTTATTAATTCAACATACTTGGAGGGTATTTTCATTCAAGTGCAATGCGTTGCATCATTTGAATAATCGCGATGCCACAGTGTCGGTACATACGTATTGCTTTGAAGATTGCTTTGATGTCAGTTTTATTCATCAACTTCAAATAAAATAATTTTTTTTATTCGGTAATATTATTGATAATATTTCATTTGATGACTTATAATTTATTATAATTTATATAAATTGTTTTTTTATTTAAATTATTAATTATTAAAAAAAAACTTGTGACTATTTAAAAACTCTTGAACTACTTTAGCTAAATTTTTCTTTTAAAATTTTATAAAAATGGCTGTTTATTTAAGCTAAAATGTCAATCAACCCTTTTTTTTTTTTTCTTTTTAAAGTTTTCACGAAGCTGTGTTTACATATGTCACCTGTTTGTGAAATAATAATAAAAATAAAATAAAAAAATAGGTAGCTATTCAAGAAGATTCACTTCAATCTTTCCGACTTTTTATTTAAACTTTTTCCTGTATTTTTTACCTTTACATAAAATTACATAAAAGAAAAAAAATGTGTTTTTTGTTTAAACATTTTTTATCTTTTATAAGTCGTCTCATTGAAAAAACATTGACCCTATCAGACTTGGTTAATTCAAACTCACTATGATTTTAATCCTTACGACTGGCTTTTCATGTCAAAATAATAATTTCATATTTAAAAATATTTAAAAATAAATAATTTTCATTTTTGTTTTCTAGATGCATGTAATGCTGATCAATACAAGTTCACTGGAATGCAAAACGAGTATAAAAAATATACGTAAGTATAAATTTAAAAATATTTATATATTTGTATAGGCAATGTGGTCAAAATGTTTTAAATAAAATTTAGCCAAATCTAGAACACACAGAGAAGTCATATTAAATATAAATGCAAAAATTAATCATCATCTTCTGGTGTATCTGGCTATTCTCCCATTTTTTTTTTTAATATCGGATGAATAATATTGCTTTAACCGCCAAATCACTTTATCAAAACAATCCAAAATAAAAATGAATAATTTATCAAATTAATTTTGAAAAAACATAACAAGTAGAAATTAATTTCTATTGTTGCTTTATACTTTTAAGAAAAAAAAAATTAAATAAAAATCCTTAATAGTGTCTTTAAATATTATCTATGTATGTGTAAATAAATTGCAGCTATGTAAATGATATTTGAGTTAAAATTGGCTTGAATATAAATTTTTGCGTCACAGTGTCAGAATGTTTTAGTTGATACTCGTCAACGTTTTGGCAGTCACAAATGCTCTCAGTACTTTCCCGGTATACATTAACATCATTTTTAAATACTATCATGTAATATTATTTATTTATTTATCAACTATATATACACAGTGTCATCACGTGACACAAAGTACCTAGTATATGTACCACAAGATAATTGCACCACGAAATATGACACGCAGTTGACATTTCGTCAATGAGATTTATTTACATATTCAGCATGAAAAAAATACAAAAATAAACAAACAAGTAGTTTTAAAAAATAGCAGTTGCAATAGTAATAAAATTTATGTTAAAAAAAAACAATTTACAAGTAAAAAAATGATTTTAAAATGTTTTGTTTTCAATTAGCTGTTCATATATGATTTATAGCTTTATTTATTTATGAGTATTATTGTTGTTATTTTATTAATTGAGCTGAGTAGATAATTTTGTCACGGTTTATTTATAAACTACTAATTTAATTTAATTATTATTTAAACTGTGTATTGCATAAATAAATTGTTAACAATATTATGGTTAAATAAAAATAAATTAAATGCCAAGGTGTATCGACCTGTATAGAAAATATAATTTATATTGTTCACAATGATGAACGACGACAGAAAAAAAATAAATTTTTTTTCAAAGCTTCTTATGCATGATTGAGCACAATAAGTTTTTTTTTATTTTTTAATTTTCATTGGATCAAATCATGCCGGATATTAACTGTAAAATAGCCACGATTGTTATCGATGAATTTTTCATAAAGTATTTTTTTTTTTAAATAAACAAAAAATAATTATTTTATTTAAAAATACATCGATTAAAATTTTAACCGATTAAGTGCACTATCAAATAACCGAATAAAAAAAGAAATTTATATATAAATATATTTATCTTTCCCCGATATAATTTGTTGGTTTTTTTTTTTTTACAGATAAATTAAAAAATGCTTTCGTATATGCTACCAACGGGGGACAAACCTCCACCAGGTGAAACTCATAATCAAGGATACAATCGTTTATCACGTTTACAAAATCGTAGTAATAATAATAGTCAATTAATAAGAAATGGAATAATAAATACAACAAAAATAATGCAACCAAGACATACTATTGAAGTGAATAAAAATTCTGGTACATCATCAATGATGATTACAACAACATTACCATTAAAAAATATTGATAATAGCCATGATAATAATTGTAAAAAAAATGATATCAATAATCATAGTCCAAAGCATAATGGTACGACAATAATAACAACAGCAACACCAAGAAAATCAACTTTACATACATCAAGAGTTACTAAAGATGACAGTCTTCACAGTATAAATAGTGAAGCAAGTACTGGTGGAAATGATAGAAAATCTAAAATTTCTAATGGCGCTAAACATGCTAATCTCAAAAGGTAAATGATTTTACTTTTACTATTTTTTCAAATTACAATTTAAGATTGTTTAATTGCTTCAGTATAAAAGACTTAGTCAACTGATTGAATAATTATTTTTATATTTTTATAAATAGACTTTTTATTTTTCTTTTTTTTTTCTTAATAGTTAAAATTAAATTTCGATTAAATACTTTTTTTAGATACGTCCTTGAACGTAAATAAAATTTTAATCGCTTAAAATGTTGATAAATAAATTTTATTCTTGTAAATTACCAATTTTTTTTTGGTAACGTATAAGAAGTTATTTTTTTTTTTTTTGTTGTTTCAACAAGTATAATGAGGTATTGTAAAATATAAAAATTACGCAACTTTGATTTCACATACCGGTGTGAATCACACTACGAAGCATCGTAAAAGAATGCCTCACTGTCAAGGCATTTTAAAATAGTATCCTACTTTTTCTTGTATTTATTTAAATTTTATTTATATAAATATATTTTTTTCATCGTTTTTTATCCGCGAATCATATAAAGAAGACAAATAAATGTTTTTTATTATTTTAAATTTAATTTTATTATCTTTTTCATTTAAATTACATCATTTACTTTTATAAAAAATATTTGTTTGTCCTCAAAGAACCTTGAAAATATATATTTATATTTTTTATTTTATAAAATATATACTGAAATTATTTGTCTCGTTGTTGCGTCATTCAGAGATGTATTTATGTAATTTACATTTTTTTATTAGACTTGTTGAACTGAATCATCAATAGAAATTATAAAAAAGAAAAAAAGTTATGAGAGAGAAAACAATGGAACAATGTATCAAAATAATTGTAGTATATAAATCATTGAAGGTTTTGAACTGAATTACTATTTTCTTACGTATCGCCCACATAGATAATTATAATTGTATCATTTTCATGGTGTATTTGAGCTGTCATACTTTTACTTGGGCGTAATATCCATTTTACTTATATTTATTATTTATTTTCTTAAACTATTTTAAAAAGAAAAATTTTTATCTCTTATTGCTTGTGTATACCTTTGAGCTACAAAACACGTCTACTTTTTAATGCTCATCGTAGGTGTACAGACACATATTCCAGGTACTTTTACTATTTATAGCAACAGAATAATTTTCAAAATATTATTCTCTTAAATAAAGCCTCCGTTGTTTATTCAAAATTATCTTTATCATCATAATTTTACTATCAATTAATTGTCTATAATCTATACTCATTGAAGTTAAAAATAAAAATTCCAGGCTTTTTTTCCCATATACACTCGCATTAATCTTTGTATTGAAATAATTTAAATATATATTTATATATTTATTTTCTTGATATTATATTAATTTAAAAAACATATTTACTTACAATTACGGAGTATTCAACTGATCCCATCGAAGATTCATGCACCTTGTGTAAGCTCTTTCTCTTCCCTCTCAGTCTCGGTATACTTAAACAAGTTAAAAATAAAATAAAGTAAAAAAATATACATTTAAACTTGAATATTTAATTATATTTTATTTATTTTTCTGGTTTTTATAATCTTGGGTATATAAATGAAATATAAAAAAACATTTAAATGAGTATTTGACTCGCCTACTGACCCAACTCTCTATACAAAGTAAAGACTGCAATCAGACCCTCCTGAAAGATACCATCATCGCCTCAGGTTTTTCCTACCCAATACATTTTAATTTTTTTATTATAAAATCAAAAAATACTTGAACATTTTATTTTTAATATTTTTTAAAAAGTTAATCCGAGAGAGATCGATAGAATTGCAGTTTGCCGGCCTCGACCCCGACCTACCCCTAGCCAAACCATCCAACTCATGTCTGGTATTTTTCACCTTGAAAAATTCACTTTGCCTTTAGCAAATAACATATCTTTAACTTTTTATTATTATTATTATTTATTCTCAATTGACTGTATAATTTTCCTAATCAGTTAATCATATCGAGTAAAGATATGGCTTTTTTTTATCAATAGAAAATTAGATAAAATTTATCTTCTATTTGCAAAGTGCTTTTGATAAAATTATTATCCATGCTATTATTTATTTATTTTTAAACAGGAAAAAAATTTTATATTGTTTTTTATTTATATTGTGTGAGTCAATTAGAATGGATTTAAATAACTGCTATTTTTTTTTTCTTTTTGATTGTAAGTTATTATGATTATCCTTGAATTTATTCGATTATTAGTGAGAATCTCGACAGGGAAGGCTTATGATGATACAATTTTTTTTTTTTAATCAAAATTTCTCCGGACTTTTTTCTTTTCTCGACGTTTCATAGCATTTAAAGTCAATTAAGACAATAAAAAAAAATTTTTTATGGACCTAAGATAATCGAGAAAATTTTGGCCGGAATCCTGGCAGGGAAGGCTTATGATCGAAAAAAAAATTTTTTT
>JAPYYR010000208.1:0-46111 GCA_030523065.1 Aphidius colemani | reverse complement strand
CATCGTTGGAATATACATAAGGCTTCTTTGGACATTTAAGTAGTATAAAGTATATCGTGTCAGACACAAGTAAAGAAAATATATTTAAATTATATTTAGCGAAAAGATAAATAAATTGATATGATTTGCACACTCATCCTTAGCTCAAAAATAATTTTAATCGGAAAGTAAAAAGACCATATTAAGGCTTTTTCAAATTGGCAAAGGTGATATTCTCTGTTTTTTTATTTTCTAGAAAATATCTAACAGAAAGTCATTAGCTGGAATACTTAATATTTGCGTGTCAATATATACAAAATAAATTGAAAAATAATATCTATTTTTTTGATTTAAATTTATCTAAAATAAATGACAGCTTAAAACAATTTTAAATGATTTATTTTATCAATACAAATATAAATGTTTGAGGAATAAGATTTAAATTAAAAGATAAAATACGATAATAATGAAATACAATATGTTGCTTATTTTACGAAAGTAAAGTCAAGTTGGATTCGGTTGAAAGGATCTATTTGCAGTCCATTGAGGATTTATAATTAGTTTTATGTCGGTATTCACTCGAGTGAATAGAATAGACAATTTACAAGATAAAGTTATCACAGTAGTACGACCAATGTTGTACATTCAAACATCTATTATTTATATTTATCAAAGATTTAACCTTTTTTTTCTTTTTCATTTATTTTTAAAATATTGTGTATCGGTTAACTTGTTGGTAAATGTTAAATTGAAGTTTGGCGTGTTGTTTTAAAGCTTTATTAAATTTTACTGTGTATGATAATCAGATCAAGTTCTAGACTCGATGAACTGGATCTTTTATGGTAGTTGTAATACGAAAATGTATAATCAGTTGATACTTCAAGAAGCCTTATAGATAAGAACACTTGACGATGAGTCTAGTTTATTAGTGCCTGGTGAACTTTGTTGAACCGTTTGCTTAATTTTAACCCTTCTCAACGAGCACGCTAAAACCATCGAATCAACTTATATACGATTAACAGATTATACGTTATTTAAATTTTAAAACTAATTTAAATTGAATTTAAATTTAATATATTAAATTTTTAATAATATATCACGTTTAATTAATATTTTTTCAGGTGGTTCAATCAATGAAGCTGGTGTTTTTGTGTTACGTGGAAAACAAGAAGGTGGTAGACGTTCAAGAAAAACTACAACAACAACAACAACAACAACAACAAGTCAAAAGACAAGTACAGATTTAGCAAGTGTAACAACAACATCAATATCATCATCATACAATGTGGGACAACCAGCAGCTCTTCTTGCACCCGATGACCAAACATGGTTTGTTGCATCAACACCAAAGACAGACAACTTTATGCAATCATCAAGGAGTACTTTACGTTTACCACCCTTAGAAATTGTCGTTAAACCACAAGCTAAAGTTGTACTACCATGTGAACTTGGAGGAAACTATTCTAAACTCCTACCAATAACTAGGTAAAGTATAAAAAAAATTCTTTAATAATTTATTATTTTAATTTTCTGATGGATTTTTTTATCAGAGCATATCAAAGTAATTTTTTAAATAAAAGATTACAAAGACTTTTGTTTTAAGCAAAAATTTCTTTTTAAATTAAAAAAAAATAGACTTATAGTGAAGTGAATTGATAAGCTACCTCAAAAAAAAAAAATAGTTATGAAGATGTAACGAATAATGAGCACAAAAAAAAAATTCGAAGAGTTGAAAATATTTTTTTTGTTATTTATATTTTTAAAATTTCTTTCATTTGTAGGAATTATCGTGTTCGACCAGCCAAGTGGTTGCATAATGATTCCTCAGTTGATATGATAACAATAGATACGAGAACTGAAATGAGTGGTACAGGACATCGGTACATTGGTGATTCAACAACTGCTGCACTTCATATTGACAATGCAAGACTTGAAGATGATGGTTTATGGAAATGTATTATTGATGGAGATCGCGGAGAGATACTAACTGGAAGATCTGTCAAGCTTGTAATTCTCGGTAAGATAAATCAAATAATTATTAAAAGTAAAATTAACTATTTAATTTATTCATATGATCAATTAAAAACAGAGTTAATAAAATTGATCCATAACCACTAAATGATTAGAAAATAAAAGTAGTCAGATTATACAGTTAAAAAAAAAGAAACCGAAAGTTAATAGCTAAACCTTCCCACTTTTAAATTAAAAATAAATCCAAGATATAATTGAAACGAAAATAATTAAGATAGTAGCTCAAAGTATGTTAGAAAAGTTTGATGAAATAGAAAAAAAATTACAATTTAAATTTCAATATTCTGTCTGTCAAAATAAGCAGCTTTATTTTATATTTTTTTTCTATCATTAATTTTTGATATGCAGAGAGTTTTGTGACACTTTTTCGATTGTCATTATTATTTATTTATAAAAAAAAACGATAGAGCCTTTGTCTAAGGTTATTTGTCTAGCAAAGTTATTCGTAAAAATAACCAATGGAAAATTGAAAAGAATATAGATAAATTTACATTCATAAAAAAAAATAAAATATACATAAAATATAGGAATATATTATACGTGAATGTAAATTATTTTTTTTATTTTTTATATTTTGAATGATAAAATGCAACACGCAATCAATTCCGTGGTTAAAAGGGCCCTTGTTATGAAAATCCAGGCTCACTTTTATCCACATAATACAGTGATATGCATATTAATACAAGTCACTGACCAGCGTGTCCATGTATATACGAATACGTATTAAAAATACATACAAATTTTATTTTTTATTTAAATTATTATTTTTAACTAACAAAATATATGAAACTTTATATTGTCCGCAGAAAAAAAATTTAGCATTTGAAAAATGGAAAAATAAAATTCGTAGAGCTGAAGTAGTTTTTTTTATTTATTTTATTTGAATTTGATATTTTTTTAAAAAATTATTTTGCTTTTCAATCAGGAGTGTTTGTTTTAGAGTATAAAATTATTTTCAATTGAAAATATAAAAGTATATTTATAAAAAATATTAATACTATTGATATTTTTTCTATTTTATTTTACTTTCGGTATCAATGAGCTTTTTTTGAATTTAAAAAGCTGAGTGGACTTATTGTTGCTGTCAGCTCATTAGAAGACAAAAAAAATCTTTTAAAAAATAAAAGCAAGAGTCATTAGCCAATGACTAATGACTTGGTTAGATATAAATTTGTGCAATTTAAAAATCATTAAAAAAAATAAATTAACTCTTTAAAAGTATAATTTACAATTATTTTCTTTTCATGTGGTTTTAGATTAATTTATTTTACAATTTATATATATTTTTTTTAATTTCGTGGCATCTCCTTTTTTAAAATGAAATTTTCCAAAAACAAAGAACCAGAACAAAATAAAAAACAATTGAATACAATTTTAATTAATTTGAAAAACAAAGATAAATTTTAATCACAAATTTTTTGTTTTTTCATTGCCTCTCATACGAGTAATGAAAAAAAAATTGTTCGTGGAAAATATGTAACATTTATTCTACTAATTCGTTTAAAATTTCGATACATTTTTTTACTTTTATTTTAGTTTAAAATTGTCAAAGTAATACATAGATAACTTATCAATTTAAAATGATTTCTGTTTTATTATTATCATTTTTTTGTCATGTAAAATATTCTTTTGTCATTTAATTTGACCGAACGATTCTCTAGGCGGATGCCTGCGTTTGACGCTTAAATTTCTGTGCATATATCACATTACTCACTGCGTTGTCGAGTCGAAAAAAAAAATAATAATAAAAGTTAAAAATGAGGAAAAAAAATCGGTCACAAGGACAGTGACTTTTTTATTTTTTTTATAGCGGAAACATTTTCCATCGCTTTTCACGAGTCACCGCACACCAAAGTGCAAAGTTCGGTATTTAAACTTCATTTTAGGTTGACCCTAGAATTTTTTCTTTTACTTCTTTTCATTGTGGCAAAAACGTCAAATTCAACATTAAAAAAGTGACTTTAAAACTTGTAAAACCAACACATAAAAATAAAGAACGACTCATAACACAAAAATTAAAGTTTTTACTTAAAAATTAATTCTTTTTTTTTATCAAGTATCGTGTGATGTTAACACCAACGTGTGAAATAAAAAAAGTATATCAACAGTCTAGACAAAAAAAAAATAAATCATTCAAGTTCCGTCTAAAATGTAACATCAGTTTAAATCGATGAAAAATTGATAAAAAAAAATTAATAAACTACCAACTTATTTATTGAATATAATTTGAAGTTTTCAACTAATTGTCAGTATAAATTTTTTATATTGTCAATTAAAAATTGTTGAACCTTTAGTTTTTATAAAAAAATTTATTGGAAAGGTGTCAACTCATAACGTTATATAATTGGTATAATAAAATAACTTCCACGACAATAACGAGCCTGGCTGTAGCCCAGAAGTAACTAATATCACCCCAAAATCATAAATAACTGCTTCACAAGTAATTCCTCTTATATGAGGCGTAATTATTGTCATTTACCTATGATGTATATAGATGATAGAACCACCAGTCATTACCCAACTATATATTGACTATTGAGGCTTCATTCTGTAATTAACAGAGCTACATTGTTCTCGGTCTACTGAACAGAGTCATTTTAATTTGACCATCTATCATTTCAAAAATTACATCAAAAAGTCTTTCCAACAATTTGATATTAATTAAACATCCACTGAATACTTAAAATCGATGTCAATTTTACTTTAAAAAATTATAAATTAAATACGTAAATTCAGGCACAATATAATATTTTTTTTCATTTATATTTTATATAAAAAAATATTTACAAAGTTACAAATAATATATTTAAGATGCAATTTAAAAGTTTCTTTTATTTTTCTTTTCACTTGGAAAAAGGTTCAATTAATTAGGGCTTAAAATAAATGAATAAAATGATGATTATGTTGATGAATCATTGATGACGGTTGACTTGACAATGATGCAATATATATAGGTTTACTATGAATAGATTTCAATTGATACATAAATCATCAAGTAGACCAAATGAACTCACGCAAACTTAATCTCGAAAGATTTATGTTATAGTTTATCTCAAAATACTGGACGGTTTATATTCACCCATGAGAATAGACCGATAACATATGAAGACAGCTTCAAATATTTCAGCAACTCTCTAACTATAACCCAGCTTGGCTTTTTTTTTCATTCATTTTATTTATTTATATAAATAAAACGGGAAAAAAAAAATCTTTTTAAATGCAAATGCTTTTGCCAGCACAAACAACATGATGCAAAGTGAAAATATTTACTTTCCCTCGATTTCAATTTTTTTTTTTTTTTATATATATTCAGGTTGTTAGAGCACTAGTGAAATATATACCAATGTAAAAATGAATTTACAACGAAAAATAAACAAAAATTTTTAAAGGGTCAATTTTATTTTTTAATATATTTTTTACTATCTTTTCTATCATTCAGTAATGATAAAAATGTAATATATAAAATAGCATTTGATAATAAAAATATATTCATTTAGATAAAACCTCAATAGGTTTATTTATTTTTAAATAAAAAAAATATTAATAAATTTTGATAATAAACTTGTGAATGATATACAAAATAGAAAGGAAAAAGTATAAAATAAAAATAGTGGTTTTTAGAAGGAAGTGCATGATTAAATGAATGAGTTTGGATAAAAGTGAACAAAGTGGTTTGAAAAATAGTGAATGAGGTGGTCTGTGTCTGATGTTGGAGAGTGAACACTTGTGTGTCGTTAAATCACAAGTGCTTCTGTAGTGAATGACAGACATCAGAAGTTTTGTAAGCTTCATGACAATCAACTGACCATTTTAATATATTGAAGAGTCTAAACAATGAAAACCAAAGTTTATTTAATCCATTAATAATGACCAAGCAGTTTGTTGGTTTTTTAATTTGTCAAACTCTTTAATCTTGTAAAGTGCAACCCCAATGCAATTTAAGTAGAAAAAATATGCATAAAAAATAAATTCAAATAATGTTTAAAGAATGATCAAAATATATTAACAAAATTACAATTTACATTTGAAGTTACAAATCCATGAGGGAAAAATTATATTCCAATTAAAATTGTAAGAGTTTATAGGTTTCTAAATGACAAGAAACATTTACCATCAATTTGAAAAAAAAAAACAACACTGATAGACAAGAAGGTAAAATAAAAAATAAGTTTCCAGTCTCGGAATATTGACAATCACTTATATAACAAATTGGAACATCAGAGGATCCATTGATTGACCATCTCAATAGCTTGTACATCATCTGCACTTCTTTATAAAATTGTTGAAGACTTGATAGTATGAAGAGTGTGATCAAGATGAGTAGCAGTGTTCAAAATAGCTGAGAAAAAAAAAAAAAAAAATCAACAAGGCTCAGGATAAAACGTTTTGTGGCTTCGAAGGATAAAGAAAAGTGAATGACTTCCGTAGCTTCCGATACCTTGTCGAAGAAAACGAGTTGCAGCCTCAATTCTCCCTCATTTATTTTTCTCTCAAGATAAACGTTGACGGTGTAATATACGGAAAGTGTTCCGTCAGCATGGATTAATGGATGTGCCCCCGTGGTACGACTGAAAAAAAGCGAAGAAAAAATATTCCGGCTTCCCTTTTTTTTTTTTTATTCGCTTCAGATTAAGAAGATGGGAAAAAACAGAATAAAAAAAAGAAAATGAACATGCCAAGATGAGAAAAGAAATGTCCACGTATGTGGGCAGTGGGAAAAAAAAATTGGAGGAAATGAACAAGGGTGGAAGCTAATCTTTTCGGGTCATATACAGTGTTTATCGTTAAAATAAAAGCCGATTGAACTGCTCATGTGTGAATTTGATTTTGCTAGGTTCTAGATCATTTGTTCAATATATTTTTTCTATTTTTATTTCTTGTTCTTCTACATCCTGTTGATCACAATCTGTTTAGTTTTTTTTTTCAACACGAAATTTAATATACTGGATTTATCAAGATGTCATCATCAAAGAGAAAAAAAAACTTTGGGATTGTGAGAAAAATAATTGCAAATTATATATAAAATACAAATGATAATTTTTAATTAATTTTAAAATTTTTTATATACATTTTAAAAATGAAGAGACGAAAACTAGGTCTTCAGCAAACATAAAATATAATTTTTTTAACCGATTCTTGTCTAAAACCTTAAATCACCCCGAAAAATTCTATAAAAATTACCAAAGATTATTTATTATAGTACAAATATTATAAAGAAAGATATTTTAATTTATTTTAATTTTTTTTATGAATAAATGACAATAACAATAATGTTTTTTAAAATAAATATTTTATTTTTATTCTCATAGTACACACTTTTAACTTGAGGATCTTTTTTTTCCTCGCACTGGTCGACTCTTGAATATTTAACATTGGCTCACCAAGTTACAAGGACGTTAAAAAAATAGAAAAAAAATATAGAAAAAAAAAACAGAGCACCTGGTTGCACATATTGCACTAGAAATATATTTGCATGGCCTAGTTGCTTACGCGTTTCCACAGACTTTCTCGCATATATGAATTGTGAATAAATTTTTTTATTATTATTTTCAACGTTTTTTTTATTTTATAAATCATTTAGTAATACTTTCTTGTTTACCGAATATTTTTTTTTCTCTTTTTTTATTAATATCTCAATGGTATTGTATTATACAACGAACCAATTTGTGTCGAAATATACTGCACAGTAAATAGAAAGCTGGGAGCTAGAAAATAATTGAATAAACCTTGAAAAATAAAATAAAATTTCACTCTTTTTATTTGAAGAGATCAATTAAAAAAATGTAAATAAAATATGTTGCTTTTATTAAAAAAATTAAATTCTTGACCTGTGTCAACTGTACCAAGAGAATTTTATTTATTCAAGTTGAATAAATTTTTCTTTCATATTAAAAAATATTTCAACTCTTAATTACCCAGTTTTTATATATTCAAGTTCATGCAATCGTGTAAAAGAGCACAAATTTCATTTTAAAAATTTAATAACGTTTTAATAATATATTTTTTGTTAAGCTTATAATTTTTACGACTTGATAATCATTAGCAACAAACAATGTAAATAAAAATATTTCTAGTCAAAAACACATTCGAATTACGACGAAATTAATCTAAATTTAGTTAAAGAACACGTAAATTTTCGTGTGAATTCGGCCCCAATCCCCATTAAAATTAAAATCAAAAAGAAAAGTTTTTCCGTTTAAAAACTAAATAAATAAAAGCATTTTTATTTTTTTTTCTGATAAAGCATCTTATCCTCGAATCTCAGCACTGTTTTCGATATTGTGAAATTTTTTAAAGTACCCTGGAGCACTGGGGAGTAGTGAAGACAAGTTTCATGCTGGGGAAACAAACCCAAGTTTCTATAAAAAAAAATAATGCAATAAAATAATAATCATGATGAAAAATATATATATAGTGGAATGGGAATATATGTAAGTCCCTTGAAACGTTGCAAGCACCGCGTGTGCCAAATGTTGTTTGAAAAGGCAAATAGATAACTGTAAAGACGAAGAAATACAACGAGAACCTTGTGAGTTTGTATTAACACCTGCTGTAGTCATCCAGACTCATCTAAAATCGTTCTTTTTTATTCCATACATTTTATCCAAAATATATATCCACCAATTTTGCCATATGTTTTTTTTTTTTTATCAAAAATAACACTTTGTTATTGTTATTCCATTTTCGTTCATTTTTTATTTCTTTGTGTATTTTCATTTCAGTGTTTTTGTTTTTTACGTTAAAATATTAGGCATCATAATAAAAGACATGTTAAACTATTTATGTAACATCAGTGTCATTGTCCATTGAAATGACCCGGGATAATGGCTATACAACAGCTGAATACATTGATAAATTCACACAGAGATACAGTCGTTTTGGTCTATTACAAATTTCCAAACGAATAATCATTTATTATTAAATAGACGTTAGTTCAAATCACTGATTTTAGCACAAAATTGTTACACATATTTTCATGTATTTATATCTCCAATTATAATTGACAATTTCATTAAAAAAAAGTAACTTAAATTTAATTCATATTTAATAATAAATGAGGATGTTTTTTTCGTTGAAGTTAGTTTCTAAGTGAATAAATGTAGTGAATATGAATTATTTATTCAGAAAATTTTTTATTTATTATTTATAAGTTTGTAAATTTGGTTTTTATTTCATTATAATTATTATATTTTAACTTTATTATTGTAAATTTCGTGTGTTTCCAGTAATATTTTAACAGTTGTTTTAATGAAAATTTTCTCATTAAATTGTTATGTTATATTCACTCGTGTTTTTCAATAAATTAGATGAAAATTGAGTAAATAATAAACTGGGAATTCTCGGTATACATGTCGACTGTTAATAAATGTTGAATACTTTGAGATAATTAGTTGTTATAAAATATGTAACTGCATATATTTACGTTGCATCCTGTTATTACTAAGTAAATATTTTCTCTATTTGATGAGTTAACTTTTGACGCATAATTATACTGCACTATATATGTAACATCACGTTTATCCAAAATATCAATTCATTTATTCAAAGACAAAAATGAATCTCTGTCATTAACGATTAATGCAATATTAATGAAAATCAAATTATCATAAATGATAAAAAATAAAAAACTATTATTAAAAAATACATAAAAGTTTTTCGAGTATCAAGGCAACGAGATAACTTTAAACTATTAATAATATCACTTTGTTTCGGTGTATTATACAAATACAATTGTAGCTTATGACTTTTGATGTAACTCGTAGATATGAAAATACCACATGGGATTAAATTTTGTCGTTTTGTTTAGAATTCCCGTAGCAAGTGGTCACAAATATAGAGCTCCAATATACACAAAAGTTATATCTCAGTCACTTGTTTTACCCTCAATTCATCTGGGACACATCATACCCTCAACAAATTTTCGTACTTTTCTCATTTTACCTTTAGTCATCTTCAGATTTTCCTTTGTTTTATATATTTTTTTCTATTTAATTTTATTCTTACTTTCATTGTTTTTGTTGTATACACATAAATTTGTAAAAAACTTGACATGTACATCACGTTTTCGAGCAGATGAAACAGTTATTTATCTTAATCAATGTCAGCCATACAATTTTCTTGGTATCTTTATTTTTAAACATGTAGAAAAAAGAATAAGAAAATTATGCACTTGAGTATATCCATGCAGTAAAACTTGAGAACAAAAAATACCTCGGCGATTTATTTATTTTTTATGTACAATTTGTTATAAGAGCTTCTTGATAGATATTTATTTTACAATTTACTTTTTTATTTTCAGAGGCACCACGAGGGACTTATCTTATGATAGATGGCCGACGTTTGGATGCTGGAAATCAGTTTGTACCAGTCAAAGAAGGTTCTGATTTAGCTCTTGAATGTGCTGCTGAGGGTGGTAATCCACCATCAACATTAACATGGGGAATGACACTTTCACAAACAACACTTGATGGACCAGAAACACCACCAGATAATTTAACTATTGTACCATCAAGTAGTGGTGGACATAGTGGTGCTCATCTTAAAGTACTACGAGGTCATCATAATGCAACTATTATTTGCACTGCACGTCATGTTACATTACCAATGCCAATGAATGCCAGTATTCTTCTTGATGTTCAATGTAAGTTTAACCTCTCAATTAATTATCTTTTTTAATTTTTTTTTTTCCATGATAAAACAGTTTGAAATTTTTAAATTTTTCTATCCATAAAAATAAGTATATAAAACAAAAATAAAAAAAATCAACTTGCATGCTTTGAGCTTAGAATAAAAGAGACAAAGTAATACATTATAATTTATTCATGAAAATATTTTTCATATAAATATTATTACAACTATAATAATTCCAGAGAGAAAAAGAAATTTTTTAAAACAAAAAAAACATGATAACAGCAAGTTGTTAAATTAAATTTCTTATAAAAATAATAACAACAACAATTTGAATAATAAAATATAGGAAAAACAAAACTTAACAAATACAAGAAAATAAAATAATATACTATGTGACATGTATATGAATGATAACACGTGACAAGTTGAAAATAAGGTATGCATAATGAAAATATCAAAAGTATACGAGAAATTTTAATATAATTTTAATTAAGTATGATTCACAAACTGAATATATACTCAAAAGTTTTTTAACATTATAAAATTGGTCGATAGGTTGAATAGGGCGTATGTCTTGGACTTGCATTATACGATGTAGTTTATTTTCTCTCAGTACTTGTCTTTTATACAAGAAACTCCCAGGCGGCTCTTATACAATTCCAATCGAGTTTTCTCTCGGTATTACCTGATATTCATTTTACTCATTCTACATAGCTCTTACCTCACCACCAACAACACCACCACCACCATTTTACCAATACTACAATTTCTTATTATTATATTTTATATACATGAAAGTCGGGTGAAGTTTCTAGGCAGTTTTAAGGAAAACTTGCCAGCACAAGGATTAACTCTTGTAAGAACAAAAACGCCAAGTGCTTGGAAAATGCAAGAAACTAAAAAGAGAGAAAAAGAGTTGAATGGGGTAAATAGTAGCACTGAAAGGTTGGAAATAAAAAAAATAAATAAAAAATTAGAAGAAAAAAAAACAAACTAGACTGCTTGGGTTAAAGACTGCGACATTTTTTATTTCATCTAGAATTTTTTTTATTTCTTTTGTCATCATCATCATTAGTTTTTTTTTTTTTTTTTCTAAAATTTGTCATTTACAAATACAACTATTATTCATTAATTTTCATTAACAAATATTCGTCTATTTTAAAATCCTTTTTCAACTAAAAAATAATTATTTAACGTCATTAAAATAAATCATTTGTAATCGATGAAAAATAATATTAAAAATATAAAATAGATAATAATTTTTTTACGAATTTTTGATATACATAAAATATATTTATAGAAATGTTTTTTTATCAGGATGAATATCGTTTAGTAGGTTATACGCGTCAATGTCACAAACAATAAATTTTTTATTATAGCTGAATAGGTACTCGTGCTTGGTAGTTTAACTCGAGCATCGTGTGAGAGAATGAGATAAAATTGTAGAGAGTTAGGTCGTCATGGAGTACCAAGATAGAGATGAGAAAAAGCAGAAAAAAAAATTGAGGAGGATAAAAAGAGACTCTTGGTGGGTAGATATGTTTAGCCATTCATGTCAAGTACGAAGTTGCACTCGATCAATCATATTCAAACGCATAACGTGACATTTAACACTCTCTTTCTGTATTTCTTGAAGATGAAAAATACTCAAAATGCAAAATTTCAAAGTTATAAGATGTCATTTCAATGTGATACTCTAAATATTTTGTAACATTTTGTCTAGACACATACAAAATACTTCAAAACAACTCTGTTTAATTATTTCAATTTAAAAAAATTAACCTTTCTTAGCTGAAGCTTTTATAATTAAAAATAAATTTATGATAATTATATTTATTGAGTTTATCTAAAACTTTAAATGACAAGAAAAAGTTAACTTAAATTAGCTTGTAAATTCAAAAAAATAAAATTAAAAAAAAAAGCTCTACTCTCTTTGATGATAAAACGAGTAATCTTATTGACGATAGATAAAGTTTATGAGCCTAGGGAGCTTTTGCCGATCACGTTAAGACTTGAAAACTCTAAAATGAAAAAAAATAAATAAAAAATAGGTACGTGATATTTTTAAAGGAAACTAGCGAAAGACTTGTAATTGAATTACCGTTCACTTTTTAGTAAAAGACAGTGACAGTAGATAATAGATAAGATGGCTATCTTAATCTAAACTATTATATCTTGAAGTTGAAAAAAAAAAAAAAACAATGATAGTTTAACATAAATCTCAAGTGGCAAGTTAACGATTTGAGCTCAAAAAAAAAAATGGCCAAAAATAAAAGAAGTTAATTGTTAAAATTGCATTTGTTCTGTTGACTATTTATATATATTTTTTTAAATAAGAAAAATTATGGAAATTGGAAAAAAGGAATGTTGGAAATTGATCAAGGCATGGTAGTTCTTTTAATAAAATTTTAATTTATATTTATTCATAAAAGCTTCTAAAATATGTTAATTTAACTTGTTTGTATTAATTATTTTCCGTAAAAATACTTTAGTCCACTTGAATTTATAACCACGCCCGTTTTAACACCTTTTTTTCTTTTTTTTTTTTACCACCTATATGAAAAATCGCTCTCATTAAAGAGAATGGAGGTCAAAGTATAACGAAATATCAGTATTTTACAAAAGAAAAGAAGTGAATTAAAAAGAAAAGAAAAAAACTATAAATTTTTGAAAAATATGGATTGCACGATTTTAGAATTTACAATTATTTTTTTATTTTTTATTACAGCATTGATCTTAATTAAACTACCATAAATTGAGTGTGTGGGTGTGTGTTTATATGTACAGCTAAACTTTATAATACCAAATTGAAGTTGTTATGCTGGTGCATGATAGTACTGGTTGTGTTTGAGAATAGCTTTAGGCTTCAAATCCGTTAAGTACAAAACTAGAGCCCTCGTTCGTCAGAAGAATTTCTCGCTTGACTTGGTCTTTATGGTCTTTCTTTAACGAGTTGATATATTTAACGTTTCACATTATCAATGCACTGTATACATCACTCCATAAAATACATTATTAAGATAAAAATTTACGAGTTTGTAAATCTTTACGTTACAAATTATTCTCTTGACGTTGGAAGTTTATTTTAAATAATTTCAATTATTTTCATGAGCTTTATTGTTCAGTTATCATGGCTTAAAAAAATATTTCTAAATAAAATTTTCATAAAATTATTCTTCTGATAGTTGAACAACACCTGAATACAAGTGTCCTAAAAGATTTACAAATTAATTTTAAGTATTTATATTTTTTTTTCAATTCTATCGTTTGGGATGACTCGAAATAAAGCTCTAATATTTCAACAAAACCCAAACATTATGATCCCCAGTAATTTAAGAATTGAATTTCAATAGTTTTTATTTTTTTCAAGTCAAACAAGTCCTAAATCTGCAAAATAAAAAATAGTCAATAATCCATTAAATCTACTGTACATAAAAGCAAAAAAAAAAAATAAAAAAAAATCGATTACAACAGTACTAAAACAACAAGAAGATCACCAATCTGCGTCGACGCAATTCGATAAGGTGCACCTCAAAATTTACATTTAAAATTTATACAGGACGTGGCTCGTTAACAAACCGTCAATATGTACAACCCTCAGTAATATATTTCTCGCTTCGTCACGTGCAATCAATCCAACGATCTGAACTAGACATAATTCCTCGACAACACTATTGACAACTACACAATGACAATTCGAGCTTTCTACAACCTCCCACTAAAAATATAAGCTCTCATAAATTTTTATTTTATTTTTGTTTTATTCTAGCAAGTAAATTCAATGCTCGTGAAAATTCATTTGTCAGTTAACTTGGCACATTTTTATTATATTTACATAAACTATCTGCAGTAGAAAAACATAATTACAATTTAAATAAAAAAATATATTTTACATAGGTGTTGAAAAAGTCCTTGATGTTTTTTTTTTTTATTATTTTTTTTGTTGTCACGTATAAAAAGAATAGCGTGTGTACGGCACTTCATTAAAAAAGACAACGAGTTTTCTTCTGTCCAAGCTTCTCACACCTTTGCTTATCTAGAAAAATAAATTCGCACTAAAATCAGAGAATACGTCACTCTGCTGCTCACAATTATATCTCATTTTATTTTTATTTTTTTTTGGCTCTTTTCTATGTGTTTTACAATGTTATAAGTTTGCTTTTATTTTAATTTTCTTTTACATTATATATGTCAGCAACATGCATCACTTGATTACTTTATTTTATTTATTTTTTTGTCTTATTATTTTGTCTAGCTGTTGCTATTGTTTTTTCACGTCAATACTCATTGTTTGATATATATTTTTCTTTATTATTCTGGACGTAGTCATCTGGAAAAAAAATATCCATGTCGTGAGATTTATTTATTTTTCTATTGAATGACATTTTTTTTTTGACAGAAATAATTTTAGGGAACAATAAAAAAATGTCTGAGATGTAAATTTTTTTTTTTTAATATAAAAATTACTTTTAATATTGAAAATGTAAAATATTTTATGGCTTCGTGATGGTAGAATGGAAAAAATTAATTTATATATCATCATGGCTCATAAATATTCTGTAGTCATTAAATAAAAAAAAAATTAAAATTCAGTAAAACTTTGGAACCAATTTTACTTGGTTCTTTTTAACGTTCAATATTGGTAAGACGAAAAAAAAGAATAAATAAAGAAAAAAAAAAAATAGAAAAACATAAAGTAAACTTGAATCTTTCAGGATAAAGACTTTGAAAAGTTTAAGTTTGACTTTTCTCGACAATTTGCAAATTTTAGGCTTGAGATAATGGCCGTTGAGGTCAATTTATTCAGCTAAAAAAAAAAAAGAAAAATAATAAAAGCAGAAGATATAATTTAGAAGTAAAAAAAAATTAATGAATTTCATTGAATGAAAAATATACAAGAGAATCCAATTAAACTTAAAACATTTACCATGAATTCTATTGATTGTGTAATCGAAATTCATATAACAGTGTATAATTCTTATCATTTTATGAAATCGCTATTGTTCGAAAAAGTCTTAACAATATTATAGTTTCCACATTGTCCTCATGGTAAACGATATATGCGAGTTTGTGCGATAACAATAAAAGATCAGAAATATGCAGTTGCCTTTATTAAACCAAAATATTTTGAAGCAATAATATTATCGTTCTCTTATACTAAAATAAAAGCTCGTGCATTTATTCTTTTTTCTTTTATTTCTTAAAGCTCCATACAAGCTCCAAGCAATTTCAAAATAAATAAATATAATTAAATTATGTTATATGCAAAATAAATATATAAACTAAATTGGGTAAATTATTTGGCTAAATAAAAGTTTAGAATATATTTTTTGTATTTATATATAAAAAATTTAAACAAAGTAAAAAATTAAAAATTTTATGATTTGCCAGTCCAAATTTAAATGAAATTATTATTCATTTTCGATGGAATTTAAATTTTTTCAATAAAACCATAATGAAAATATGGATTCGATGTGATTGATATTTATGTTTGATAGAAATGCGATGTCTCATCGTGGCTAAGTGAGCAACCACTCCTGTTCCTACAGAGCTTGTTGTACGTTAGGTTCGAATCTACTCAGAGCGTTTGATGGCTTTTGACATTTAAAGTGATGATGATATTCTGTTTCATTATAAATGAATATTGACTCTTGTGGCAAACTATTTCTTGGCAAATTCTTCCCAGCATAGAACAAGTGGAGACCCAAAGTCTCCACCCTTGTTCTATGCTAGGAAGGAATCGCTTTGAACAAAAATATTTTTTATTTTTGACAATAAAATTATAAAACAATACAAAAACAATGATAAATCAATCAAATCAACAATGATATTTTTAGTTTTTATATAAAATTTTTTTGTTCCTTACATTCTTTTATTTATCAGACAACAATTTAATTTCATTTTAATCACGACAAGCCACATTTGCTCACTACGCTCTATCAAATGAAAAAAAAAATAAAATAAACTCTCCTAAAAATAAAACAAAAATAAAAACAATCTTGATTGAAGTTTTTTTTTTTCTTATCAACTCTTCAAATTAAATGACCAAATGAAAAAATAATAATAAAAAAAATGTAACTTTTAATTAAAAATATTTCACAGTAAATTGGATAAGATTCTCTCTGGAATTATTTAAATAAAATGACTTAATTATTTCATGAATATCATTATAATTAATCTCTACTAAATTACTCTTCATTAATCTTGTATATTTTAAATTTTTTTTATCAAACAGAAAAATAAAATAAACATTAAAAAATGTCATTTATTAAGATTGAAAATTCCATTACAATTATTTGGGTTTTTTTTATTTCAGATACTCCATCATTTGCAATAACGCGAATACCTGGTTTTGGTATTCCAGTTACTGAAGGGATATCTCTCAGTTTAAAATGTGAAGTGGATAGTAATCCAACGAGCTTACCCATATGGCAACGTGGTAAGTTACAGAATAATTTTTAAAAAAATATATATATTTTTTTTTAAATCCTTGTTCAAAACTTAATCCCCCGGATTTTTTTTCTTCATTTAAAAAATAACTTTCAATTCAGCTGGATATAAACATAATTTATTATATTTTTTTGGGGCTTTTTTTTTTTTTTTTTTTTTTTTTTTTTTTTTTTTTTTTTTTTTTTTTTTTTTTTTTTTTTTTTTTTTATTTTTTTTTAATTTTTTATTTTTTTTTTTTTTTTTTTTTTTTTTTTTTTTGATAATAAAATACAATACACAAAGGAAAAAAAATTACGTTGTTTGAAAAATGATGTAAAATGATAAATATATATTAAATATATTTTCTTTTTGTATTTTTCAAAGAACTTTGAATTATCCACAAATATACAAGCCATATGTAGGACAGTAAAATAACTTCAAATATGGGCTCTCATTGTTCACAAAGGCTCTCATAAAATACCCGTTCACGTGTATTTTATATACATATAAAAAAAAAAAAAGAAAAACCTTTGACATATTTTAAGCTGCTTTGACAATTCTTGACTTGAATATTTTCTCTGGTTAAATTTATATACTTTTATTTTGAAAAAATGTTTTCTTTTTTAATGCATTGTCAGACACCAATTACTCTAATTTTTCAACTGTTATTATTTATAACAAAGTCAACATTAAAGCTTTGTAATGAAAAAAAAAAAAAGGTTATTAATAAATTTTAACTGAGATGCAAATGTAATTTATATTTATGACAAATTCAATTTGAATTAATTATCAATATTATTATTTTTTAAAGCCTAAAATATTTGGCAAAGAATATTGGATAATTTTATAAATTGTCTGACAATATTTGCAGCTATTAACTGTTAAATTTCAAGTCTTTTCAACGTTCAAAATATCCACAATAAAAAAAAAAAGGAAAAACTTGAAAATACTATTTTTCTTAAAAAATTTTTGCATCATTTGTTTCTCAGCCAAATTGGTCGAAACTTAGGGATAACAAGTTCCGTTAAAATAAAATAATAAAAATATGAAAAAAAAAAATAAAATGTTTTTTGCTTTTTTGCCAAATCACGATGGTATTCTGGATCATCTGTGACAAAGCGGCTTGGATTTCTCCAAAGGCCAAATACACAAACCTATCTTTTCTCAAAATTGAGTAAATCTTTGGCTTATATATAAACTTTCGAGTATTTTACTGTCCACAAAAACATTTTATACATGCTCTAAGTTACCCTTATATATTTATTTCGTTTTGAAACTTTTCTACACAAAAAATTTACAAAAAAATTGAATTTCATGTAAATCGTTTGTTTTAAATTAAAATGGCTATTTAAAAAAAAAACTTACTTACTAATAAAAATAATATTTTTCTTTAAATTTTAATTCAAAATCTTAGTTAAAAACATTTATTTATGAATAATTATTAATTTTTATTTCATAATTTTATTATTTTTAAAAAAAAAACAAACATTTTTCTGATATTCAAGTGATATAAGTCAATATAAAGTCAGCCCAAGACATTATCGAATGTCTAATAAAAAAAGTATCAATTTGAACCTCAAAACTGTTAGTTATCAAGTTTAAAAATTGTATTCAAATCATATTAAAAATTTAACATAAATAATTCATATTTAAATATACAAAATTGCATTTTATTTTCCATTTTTCATTACAATTATACATGAGTAATTAAAAAATGCATAAAAACACTTGTTAAATATTTAAAATTCAATTTAAAAATTAAAAACAATATAAACACAACAACAGTAAATTATACATTCAGTATATTCTATAAAATTTTTAAAATATTTTATAGATTATCAATAAATAATACATAAAATAAATTAAATAAAAAATATTGTATTTTAAAATATATTTTTTGTTCTACTTGTTCTGTCGATTTTACAATATAAGCCATTAACTATGTTTACTCTTTGTTTTTCATTTCAAACCGCGAAAATAAAATTGAATAATTTTTAAAATTTTCAAATGTATCAGTTATAATGGTCAATAAAAAAAGCCAGATGTCATTTTCATCATGTTAATGTCTACACTGAAGAGCTTTAAAGAGTAAAAAAAAATATAAAAATAAATAAAAAAAAATGGAATGAAAAGTGACTCCATAGAGAGATGAAAAACTAAAATATAAAGAAAAAAAATCTGAAAATGCTGTGTGTAGTTTGTTTGAAAAAATTTTATGAGTGCCCTTGGTAATAAAGATTCGTTTATGTTGTAGACAATGGGTCACCACCAGTGGAACAAAGCGAAGATGGTTGGTTGAACTTCACAAAGATAAGTAAAAACGACAGTGGTTGGTACAAATGTTTTACGAGACATCCACTTGGTATATTTGACAGCATTGGATATTTTCTTTATGTCAGACGTAAGTACAACATTATTTATGATAATAAAATTATTTAAAAAATATAAAAAAGCTTTCACTTGATATTATTTTTAATTTTTTTATTGTACAATTTATATATATCGAAAAAAGCTCCAAAACAAATAAGCCTATTAATTAAATTTATTTGTTAATTTATAAATTTATTTATCTATAAATATTATAATGATAAAATGACGGAAATAAATGATATAGTTGTAGCATCCTTCCTATTAAAATAACGTCACTTCAAATGACAAGTTCTAATGCTGAATTTGCCAAAGAAATTAGATATGTATTCTCGATAATAGGAAACCACGATGATTTGTCAAGGGAGGAAACAGCTCAGCCATCCGGAAATTATTCCGCGAATCGTAGTTATGAAAATTTGCAAATTTCCTTCGTGTACGGTTAAACTCTACATAACAAGATTTTCGTATATACATATAGAGGCCATCTGGTGTTTTGGTGAACCCTCTATGCTAACTTGCATTGGAAAATTTTCTCATTCTCCTAAAACCACTCTCATATTTCTACCCTATCATAGTTGTCCCTCTTCATATACATATTGACTATATTTCTCATAACATCATCTCACTCTGTTATCAACATCTCTCAACACCTTATCCAAACGTGCAATCCCCCATGTCGACGCTTGGCCCCATCATCATCCGGGTTTGCCAGTTTCCGATCACCTAATCTCTCCACAATTTAGCCTGTTTTAAACCCCATAAACTTTACCCATTCCTATATAGTAATCATCGATTACACGCTTCAGTGTCATGTTCAAATCAAACGGATTATCCATTCTCTCTATCATTTTACAAACAACAATTTCAAGTAGACCGAGAGACGACAAGAGAGTGAGGTCAGCTTTTATTATTCTATTCTTTTTATATTATCAAAAGGTTGATTAATGTTAAACACAAATGAAAAATAATTAATGGATATATTAATGACAAAAATAAAATTATTATTTATTTATTTTTTTTTTTTTTTTGTACAATTTTATCATCATTTTATCATCATCTAAAGTAACATTAAATGAAAAAATCTCTAAATGATAAATGTAGCAAAAAAATGGATAGTTTTTTTTGCAGTAGGAATTTTGCAAATGAAAAAAAAAAATAAAAATATCATTTGTCTTTCTTTTCGGTATGATGTGTTTCAAGATGAAAAAGAAAATTACAAATAAAAAAAATGCCATTGGGTTTATGTTTGATGAATTTTGTAGCAGACTGTTGATATGACTCTGAGACTTCAGGTGGCCACCTCAATAGGTGCTTTTTTTTCGCTTTTTTTTTTTTGTTTTTTTCATCTAACGAAACTTGTATTTGTTTTATTTTTTTTTTCCTTTATCTACCTACGTTGCACATCAAACTTTAGTCTTCTGCTTCTATAACTTTTTGTCACATCTTCACACCGAGTGTCTTTACCAACTTTATATATACTCTACATGTTATATACATATAATGAAATACCTTCTCTCAATATTTAACAGAACCAAGTGAGCTTGAATTAAAATTATGGATCGATAAAATACATACACTTTAAGTAGAAAAAAAAATATCAAAATTATCCCGACAAAAGATTAAAGAAAATAACATAAATTAAAAACATTTTTCCAATTTTTTCTGTAGATAATTAATTCATTAATAATTAAGAATTTTTTATTGTAAAATTCTTTGAAATTTTTCTGAAAAAATAACTCGTGAATATATTGTCATTTATAAGTTTATTATTTCAAAAAATAGTTCTCTAGATTTTTATTCTAAATCAGCTCCAGACTAATGCAAAAACTAAACAAATAAACTCGAGTAATTTATAGAAATCCAGAGAAATATTTATACCAGACGTGAAAAAAACGTAATAATAAATGCAATTCAGTGCTGGCAGTTGTTAAAGACAATTACTGTTCTCAAATAAATATAATCGTGTCACTTGCAAAAGCTTGAAAGAAATACAATACGCCAAAGTTTATCCTAGCTACGTGACCAGTGAACTCGATATGCTTGTGTCAAACAATACATACATTTCAAATGAGACTTATATTACTCATGTATAGATACGACATGAACAACCAAGTCACATGAGTATATCACGTGGACAATATAGAAAGTCACGACATTGCTGAGCATACATGTATGATATTTCAAAGTGATCATGTTGATGCACAAGAGAGCTAATCTTGGGTACACACAACAACGTTCGTTGATTCCAAATAGATATGTATATATTTGGCTCGTGTTCAATAGATTATTCAGCAAACAATAAATTACCAATCATCTCTGTCTTACATCTATCCTGGTCTTCGTGAAATTCTTATATTTCAATAGATCCTTTACAAATTAATGTATTATTCATGAATTATTTACTCAAGTGGAAAAAAAATATTCAAATTGTATTAATAAATGCATTCCAATTTTCACGTGAAGATTTCTTTTTAAAATTTCTATGTAATTTCGTAATTTCTATGTAATTTTGAAGTAGAAATGATCTATTATCAAAGCTTTTTTGATGAATTATTTTAATTTAAATATTTGGAAAAAACAATTACAACGACAATTGATTGATATGATAATGTTTATTTAAATTTTGTCTCAACAGCAAATCCAGAATTTGAAAGAGAAGCTGAAGCATTAAATGGTGAAGCAACAGATTCAAGAAAAATGGAAGTACAAATTGGTGGTGCTGTAACACTTGAATGTGATGGTGGTTGTTGGGGTCGTGGACCAGGTATGGATCCAGCTGGTGGTCCAGGTACACTATCACTTGATAGAGTTGTCTATCAAGATGCTGGTGAATATCGTTGTGTTGCACCAGATAGAAAACTTCAAGATGCATGGCGTGCACAATTGCCATATGAAATAAAAGTTACTGGTAAGTTTATTTTTATTTATTTCATTAATATATATTCGTTTGAACTAAGTAAATATTTGGAAATAATTACAACAATATTCATTGATGATGAATAAAATATAATTGTTTACGTCAATTTAAATATTTACCAAGTGTCGTTGAAGAGTCGTGTTTAAAATGAGTAATTTCATGAATTACAGTCTTCTCATACATTTTAAATTGAAATAGATTATACATATCCTCATCTGTGACACATTTTAGAGATAAATTGAGCCATGGATAAAGAAAATTTGTCAATGGGATGGGATAAACGATATTTATTTAAGAAAATAATCGCGCACGTACGAGTGAGGTTGAATTTTCTTCTCTAGATTATTTGACTAAAACGATGACGACAACACACGAATGAATAAGAAACTCGAGATGATATTTTAAGGATTCGTTTGATAAAGTACATTGATGCGTTTTTTTTTTATTTGATGACAATCTCAAGGGAAATATATATAAATATATATGTATAAACATGTATTAGATAAAGTAGAATTGAAAAAAAAAGGATAGAATGTGTAAGTAAATCTTGAAAACTGGTTGGGAAATAAAATAACCAATTCCCGTATGTCAAAGCTATATAGTTGCTTTGCAATTTGATACAGAATCTAAAAATATATGTGATCGTATCAAAGAATTTTATACGACATGTATATTTTGCTTGGGTTAGTTTGTCCTATATCCTCTTGTTTGTAGAAAGAAAAAATATGATTTTTAGATGTAAATATATACATTATTTTACACAATAAAAATTGAACGATTTTTTAAAAATAATTTATAAATAAAAAAAAAGCTAAATGATACCATAAAGCTGTTTTTAGTTTGGAAAATTTTTTAAATAAATAAAAATTATTATTTAATTAAATTATTTATTAATTTTAACGGTTTAAAAAATTTTTAAATAATTTAATTAACTTTTTTTTTGGATATCGTAATTTGCTCTGTTAAAATTAGTCTTTTTTATTTTTTATAAAAAAAATTAGCAACCATCTTGAATAATTTTCAGCTATTAATATAAAAAAAACCTTATTTATTTATTTTTTTAAAATATTCATGATGTTTTAATTCAAAAACAAAATAATTTATTTCAAATTTTTAAACATAATATTTACTTGAATTAATCAAAGAAAAAAAAAAAAAATTATTATACCTTAATTTTCTTCAAGGTATTTGATGATATTTTTTCTTTATCAATGAAAAATTTTTTTTTTTATAACAAACATATGCCTCGTGTGTAAATTCATTCTTTTTTTATCGAAAAATAAGTTTATGATTTATTTACAATACAAAAATATCTCAAGGTGTTTTATATTATATAACTAATATTTTTTTTTCCTCATGCGAACTCAAGGCTTCATAAATTTCAAATAAAAAAATATTCGTTATCTTTTAAATAATAAATTATTTCAAATTTTTCATATTTATTCAACTTAAATATTTCTCAATCCGACCCACGCGCTTCAATGATAATTATTTTTTTTATACTAAAAAAGTACGTCACATGTGAATAATCCACAACTTCACGAGGTATATAAGCAAGAAGTTCTGATACTGATTACCCAGTCACCACTATCTTAAACAATTTAAAAATAAATCGCTTCCATTAAAAAATAAAGAAAAATGTGTAAAATTTTACTTCTATTATTTTTAATATTCAATTTCTCTTTCGGTAAGTTAATTTCAACATCTCAAAGTAAAAGAAAGTTTAAACTAATTAAAAAATAATTTTCTTTTATTTTTAACTTTTCGATAGAATCACAAGGAGTTCCAATAAATTTATTCCCAAATAATTGTTCATTAAATTCTTACAATACAAAAGAAATATATATAGTTCAACAAAATAATGAACCTGTACAAGAATGTTATGCAATGATATCAGAAACATCCACAACAGTAGGATATTTTTCAACTCGTCTTGACATTAAAAATAACAATCAAAATATATGTGAAACTGGAATTGAATATCTGGGTCATTCACGTGAGGGTTATCCTTTTAAAGATGTTTGTTGTTCATTCAAATTACACCTTGATATTATTCACAAACTAGAAAATATTGATGGAGGTCGAAAATATTTAGGGAGATACTGGAAAATTTTTTTTAAAAAAAGAGGCATTAATCATTATCATCATTTATTTTACATGAATACGTATTCCTGGTGGACAAAGGAAAATTATTATAATACCCTTAAAATTATACCCGGATATTGGACTAACAATGTTGATGTTATATATTCTTAATGAAAAATTTATTAATTAATTCATTTAAAACATTCACTGTTATTTATTTTATCTCAAAAATTTTAAAACGTTAATAACAATTGTTTAAATTCATAATTTTTTGTTTTTTTTGTTTTCGTTTCTTGTAGTGGGTTTTATTTTTAATCATCAAGTAAATTTATTCTTATCAAATCCCAGTGTAAATACTCTTAATAAGACTGTAATTCAGCCTTTTTATTATTCAAATTACATAATTATTATTCATTATTTTTTAAAGCATTTTTAATATTAAAAATAGAGTTGTCAAATTGAAATTAATTTTTTTTTATAAATATATTTTGGTAATGGCTATATATTAACTATAGTAACAATAAAAAACTCATTAAGTTCATCAACAATACAGAGCTTGTATCAAAATTTTAATTAAGTCGAATTGTCAATGAAATAAAAAAAAATGATTATACTACTCTTAAAATAGTACCAGGAATTTGGACTAACTATGTCGACATTGAATATTATTAATTAAATTTTCAACTTATTTATTTTTTTTTTAGTTCAATTATTGACTCAGTTGTTAAATTATTATACGAACGAGAAGATTGAAAATAAAAAATAGAAATAAAATTGTTTGAAGAAAAAAAAACCATTAGCCCGGATGTAAATCGGTATAAAGAAATTGTAAAAAATAAAATAAAATAAAGGAGTATACGTTTCGTATTAAAGTATAACAAGACTTTGACGATTTCGTTTGACAATCAGTACATACCAAGACTCTAATTCGTTTCTAACGATCCGGAATACAATCGAATTGATCTGTAGAAAAAAAAAAACATTACCGTAGCAGAATCAGTGATTTATCGTGTCGCTAAAAACTGCATCCAATAGGGATAAAAAACTTAAATCCCAGTTGTAGATGACAATAAGGATTTTTTTTTTTTATAAAATTGCTGTGCTCAACAAATGTCGAATCATGAAAAATAAATAATGAAAAAAAACAATTTTAAAGCGTATTTTATTTGTTAAAATTTGAATTGGACATTTGTGGATAAAGAAAAGGACCAAGTAAAAAATTTATGAATAAAATTCTATAAATTATTCTATAGATATTTTTATTTAATTTAATAAATTGAATAAAAGTTTATTTCAATGATTTTTCTTGATAAATAATAACATTCTTTACTTGGTCTATTGGGCAATATGATGTTTTTAACGGATATTTAAAAAACTGTGTAATTTACTTCGTAAATTCCAAGGAATTCAAATCAAGACTCAGTGTACTGTACAATAATGATGATATCAATAATAAATAATTGATTTCATACTTTCCCTGTTATTCTCTAATCAATTTTTAACGGTAATTTTTTTTGCTTTTATCATCTAAAAATTTATCTCCATTTCTACATGACCTAACTATAGTTTGCTATTTTATTATTGTTTGTTGGCCAAATTTTTATTTAAAGAAAACAATAACAAAAATAGTAAAAAAATAAACTTCACAAGTAAATACAATATCACAGTTTGAAAAATAGCCACGACATGCTGAGCAACTTGAAATTTTTATAACGAAAGTGATACTGAAATATGAGAGAATAGCAAATCACTTGACAGTGACATTTTTTGTTCACGACCCATGTCCAGCACACATTCTAATCCAAAAAAAAAGCTGAATCTCTGATATATAAAACAAGTAAAAAATTACATTTTCAAGATGACGCTATGAAAAATGACACACATAGAAAATAAAAGAATTTACACGACTTTTTTGGCTTATATTCACATTGTTGAATAAAAAATAGCCATCAATTGTTCAACATGAAATTCATTGGTCGATGGTAAAACCAACTATTGCCAAAATCCAAAACGATAACAATGAAAACCATAAATATACATAACTTATATTTACTCTTCATATATATTTATTTATTTTTAAATTTTTTTGTATACACTTTTGTGTTGCATCTCACGCCCATCCCTGAAACATCACTCGAAGATGAAACACGTAGAATATTGGAAAAACTCAACGATAATCCCAAGCGCATCTCTCCATATTGCAAAGGATTATTAAAAGCAATAGATTTCCCCAAAGTTCATCGGTTGCTCTCAACGCTTTCACCAATTTTTTTTTTCCTATTCATTTTTTTATCTTCCATTTTCATCTCATTTTCTTCAATATTTTTATTTATTTACTTTTTTTATTTTTTCAACTCTTCTGCATGTACAAAATAAAAAGCAAAAAAAAAAAATAAATCTTAATTAATAAACAAGTGTACAGGATATTGTTTTTTTTTTTTTTTTTATTTTTATTAATTTAACTCAATTTTTACTGTAAAAAGAAAACATAAATTGATATTGAATTTGATGAAATAAAAAAGGTAAAAAGAATCGAAACAGGATTTCCTGTTTAATTGTCGATATTTGCAGTTTAAAATAAATTTTTTTTTTATTTAGTTTATGTTTTAAAGTGTACTTGGAGTGGATGATGTGTTGGTAGGTTAAATATGTTAAATTTGCGTAATGTGGGTTGATGGGTTGGTTGTTGACCACAAAATCCTGATGATACCTGTGGGTGGTAATATATAAAATTGGTTTGAGAGATATGCTAACAGAAACGTGTGTGATGCGTCAATCGTCAGTTAAATCGTGGGCCAGCTTTCAATTCAATAGTAAATTCTATCATCCAAATAGTATACATATGTATACATTCAACAACAAAAGGGTTGAACTGTCGAGTTTGCCTTTATCCACTTGGATCAGTTGATAAAATATATCAAGTTTTGTTTAAAGCCATTTCATTAAATTAATTTTTTATCTATTTATATTTTTATGAAATTCAATTATTTCTACATTTAAATCGTATTTTTCGTAATTATTTGACAGTTAAAACGAATTTAAGCATTCAATTATTTTTTTTTTGAATATATTTATTTACAATTTTACAATTTAATTGATAAAGTAAAAAATTATCTGCTATTTAGGGCAAATAATTCCTTTATAGAACAAGTGTGGACTTCGCGTTTCCACTTGTTCTATGCCAAGAAGTATTTGCTCTAAAAAACCAATGTGTTTAACTATCTTTTCTCCCCTTTTTTGTGATCAATGTTAAGTAACCGAATGAACATTAGCCAATTATAAATCTTTCCATAGGATTTGAACATACTAGGTTAGAATCCAATGACTAGCTACTTGCTGACTTGACCAAGACCAGACATAATTTATTATGTCAAAGAAATATCAATTGAATCACACCTATATATGTCCATCATATTCATGAAAAATATTCAAATTACTTTAAAAATAAGAATAATTTACCGTTAAATTTAGACATACACATTATAAACATATTTTATTCTCATTTTAAATAAATTTTTGCAATCTACAATGCAATTTGGGTATAGAAAAAATATATGTTTAATCTAATTAATGATTTTTTTTTTTCACTTTAGTAAATTACTTGATTAGTTTTTTTTTTCAATATTTTTAATTCAATTTTAATTATTTTTAAATTCAATTACAAGTCTAGACATGTATGTTTTTAATTGATAAAATTATATCATATTAAATTAAATAAATATTCATCATTCGTTTAATTTTATAACAGTTTTTTTAAAATTGTCTGCTAATCAATATACAGTGTCTCAGTAGGGTATATTTTATTATTGTATTTTCAACACACATTTAAATTGAAGTGAGGATTTATAATGTAATGACATGGACCCTGAATTAATTAAAGTACGAGTAATATAGTAGAAGAAAAAAAATAAATAAATAAAGAATTGGATGGGGAAAAATAGGAAAGTAAATTAATCAGTGAATGTCTACGAGTTTTATTGGAGATTGAGATTGAAGAAGAGTGAATTTTATCTGTGTATGTGAAAGAAAGACTGATGGAAAAGAGAAAAAAAAATTATTGGATATGTGGTGTGACAAAGAATATACATCCCGAGGGTGTTTGAAAGGAAAAAGTATTTTAAAAAAGTCAATGGGATCGTTTCTTGTTGCTCTTATCAAACTTTTTTTTATTTGTTTATTTATATATTTTTTTTCAACCTTTTATATGAAAAAAAATTCCAATAGTTAATTTATCAAATATTAAATATAAAAAACATTAATCTTTCATATTAAATGTTGAAAAATTTATCTATTATTTAACTTTTTATTTTTTGAAAAATTTTTTTTCAATTTAAAAATCCTTCTTTTTCAATTATGGTGTAAATTTTTTCCACTATATTTTCTTTTTCACATTGAGCTTTTCTCCAATCTTCAAGTTATTTACTTTTTTTTTTATAACGCTTTCTCCTTTCATCCCTTATCAAAAAAAAGAAATACTTTTTGCCCATTGGGATTAACTACTATTTTTATTTGTCGATATATTTATTTTTTTTTTGTCTATTCTTGTGTCAAGTACAACTCGATTGAGTTAGCCTACAAAAAGCCTGTAGTATAATATAAATTTTCACGTATATATCGAATGTTTGTGTGCATTAAAAAAAAAATATATATATAAACACAGTGTAAACGCACTGACGATCGATAGTCGATTAATCTCCTTTCAAAATTGCCGAGATTGCGAGAGAGTCACCACAGCAAGCTGATGATATCACAGCTGCTATATATATTCGATAGTATTTTTTATATATGAGTTTGTATTTGCTGGTTTTGCATCAAGTCGATTTATTTTACAAGTCAATTTGTCCTTTAATAATACATCATCCATGTGTTTTTGTATTGAAAATTCGTGTGGGCCTATCTCCATTGAATGATGATGTAATAATTCATTTATCCTGTCGATACAATATGTAATTATTTTATAATTAAAAATTGGAAAAAAATAAAAAAGAACAATTAATTTATCAGTTTGCAGAGATTTAATTTTTATTTATTGAATTAAAGTCTGAATAATGTAATTTTCATCAGAACTCGATAG
The DNA here is from genome assembly GCA_030523065.1 of Aphidius colemani. Lineage (NCBI taxonomy): Eukaryota > Metazoa > Arthropoda > Insecta > Hymenoptera > Braconidae > Aphidius > Aphidius colemani. The sequence goes on along the minus strand of JAPYYR010000208.1, from coordinate 16,595 downwards.
ATGAATTTGGAATTTTAATTTAACGAAAAAATACGTAGAAATTTTCAAATAATACTTTATTAAAATATATCTTTAATAAACTATCTGAAACATTTTAATATTTTTTCGAAGAATTTGAATTTATTTGAAATATTTATTCGATATTAAAATTAGTTTCCAATAATATTCAATTTCAAATTAATTCTGTCTGTATTCAACGATGGATGGAAATAAATTTCAATAAAATTTTAGGAATAAAAATAATATTTTTCTTTAAATTCAAAATATTAGTTGAAAAAATTTATTTATGAATAATTATGAATTGTTATTTTATAATTTTATTATTTAAAAATAAAAAACAACAAAAATTTTTCTGATATTCCATCATGAATAATAATTTTTTTCCGTTTATTATTCAAGTGATATAAGTCAATATAAAATCAGCCAACGACACTATCGAATGCCTGATAAAAAAGGCATTTAGAAGAGTAAAAAAATATTATAAAAAATAGATAAGACTTTATTATGAAAATTAAGTGAACATCTATTGTGATGAGCATAAGACTGATATGCGTTGTAACTTTTTTTTGGTCTTTTTTTATTTGAATTTGAAGGGTAGAACCACAGAGGAACTATTAGAGAAAACCAAACGAGATTTACATTGCAGATGAATGGTATTCTTTGAGGGTAGTCGATCTCTTTTAGTTCTTGGAATATTGCCGTTGGGACATTAGATATGCACACCATGACTCGATGGTCATAAATCAATTCTTGGTCATATGTCTTCCTCTTATTTCTCACAACTATCCTCTTCTTTATCATCTTCATTTTTTTATTTTTATTATTTTTCAAAAGTCTTGTTCTCTTTTACAAATTATGTGTCTTTTTCCCTGGAGGCAACTCTAATGTGTTCATAATTCACGCTTATACTCCAACACGATTCGAAGAACAGACTTGAAAAATTAATGCATTGAAAATAATTTATGAACATTATGCAACACTTGTGTGTGTCAGTTAATGTCTCTTGTGAATTTAACAACATATCAAAGATTTTAAGTTTTCCACTTCAATATCGTTTTGTTTAACTTTACTAACAAGTGGTTTTATTTATTCAAAATTATCATAATTATATGATAAACTATTCATATTTTCTTGTCATTATTTTTTCGTAAAAAAATTTAAACTAAATAATTTACAAAATTTTTATTAATAATAGAATAAACTTTTTTTTTTTTACCATGAAAATATGAAAAAAAAATGCACAGAGTATTTGCTGCTGGCATTAAAAAATATAAATAATTTTATTTATTTCCAATAAATTGAATATTATGTTGTGAATAAATATAGAATTGATTTTTATGAAAATTAAATGCCAGTAAATTATTACGAGTATTATTATTTGCTCGTAAAACATCGGTTTCGGCATGTTGGTTAATATTGCAAGCAACCACGACGATGAATTCACGCGGAAAACTAAAGTGTCTATTGGGAAAACGTTGGGTTTGATGTTACACCTGTACGCGAATAAACTACGTGATTGTGCATAACAATTTAATACTCGTCAAAATTATTTATCTCAATTTTATACAATCCATGCTCTTTCACAATTACATTAATAATTATTATTTGAAATTATATTGTATCAAATTTAACAACTTTTACGTACATTAATTTATTATATTCATAAATCATCGTCATTTTTTCATCATGAATATTAATTTTAGAGGTGATTTTTCGTTTATTTAATTATGCATTTATTAATTATCGAATTACAAATTTATTTATTCATACAAAATTATTCAAAATGAATCTTATTTTCACAAATTTTGTCAGTTGTTTTCGATTGCAATAATTTATAAATTTCAATTAATTATCATTTTTTTCCGATCAATTAGTTCCAATTAAAAAAACAATATTGAAATTTCAAATACAAATATTATCATCAGAACTTTATTTTTAATAATCATATGATTACACAAACGATCTGTTAAAAAATAAACAAAAAACATGAACTAATTAATTGTCATTTACATTTTAAAGTTTCACGAGACTAAAAGCTTTTTGTTTTATTTTTTGTTTATCAAATTTTTATTATTATTTTTATTATTTAGCATATAACGAAGCCAAATAACTTTATCCAGTGTTAGTTTACGCAATGAAAATTCTAATGGCATTGGGTTTGCGTAACACGAGTCAGTTGGCTCGCCAAAATCGATTTATCCATGGAAATGAAACGATAACGCGTGTCTCATCCACGTGATCCACTATTTTCACTTCTTTTTTTTTGTCTTTTTGTTTAACGGTCAACATTACAGCCGACGACCATGAAAATACTCGAATTTCACTTGATAAAAAAAAAAAATTTAAAAAACGACAAACGTATTGGCAAATAGAGCTTTGTCATTTTCTACAGAAAAAAATACTATTAAACACAAAAACTAATTTTATCCAAGTTGAAATAATAAATTTGCGTCAATATATATATATATATATATGAAAATAATAAAAAATCAATGTGAACACATTGTAGTCTTGAATTGATTCGCCTAACTATCTCAAAACTTTACCCCAGTGATTTTTATTTAGTTTACTTTTATATTTTTTAAAGCTTTTTTTTTCTACCTCATCTACTCGTATATTTCAAGATTGTCGAGCCGAAAAATTTCTGCTATTTGTCAAACTTTCGTCGCCTTAAAATTTAAAAAATATAACCGTGAAACAAGCTGGATATAAGTTTTCCTTATTATTTTATTTGTCAGTCAAATTTTATGCCATAATATTACAGTTATTTTTTTCTGTCTTAGAAATAGATAAATAATGATTATATGAACGAGGATTATATAACTAAACAAATATCCAAGATTCTTTGATGTGTGGAAAACTTTATAAATTTTTTTTTATTGTTATTTTATTGTTTTAAAAGAAAAAGTTTGCGAAAGATAGAAGACTGGTTCATGTGGCAAAGGGTGTGAAGCCTTATGAGGGCATTTTATTCAACATCCAACAATATTTTTCATGTTTCGTCTGATCCTTTTTTTAAAAAATTGCAGCAAAAAATAAATAAACAAAGCAGAAAAATATAAGAAAAAAAAATAAAGAATCCCGGAAGATGTTAAAAAAATAAAAAAAGTTAGACAAACGGCTCTTTATTTTACAAGATAAAAATAAATTCACCCGGGTATATATATAAATGGAAATAAAAAAGACAAAGAAGTTTTTTTCAATGCGGGTCAGATGAAGGGATACTACAATTTATATACATACTTCATGTGGTTAACCCTAGAAAATTATTCTAAACAATAAGCACAACCAACCTCGAAAAAGTATAGAAAATTTCATCAAAATTTACATTTAAATCAAAAAATAGTTTAGATAATATAATACAGCTTTTACTATGCTAATACGAATATTATTTTCTACAATTAAAAGTTAATAGCCTTGTTTTTCTTTGAGATTTAGGAATTTTTTTCAGGAGTTCATAAGTATCGAGTCTTAAAGCAATACGTATGGGTAAAAAAAAAAAAAATTTCTTGTAGTAAATTTCAAAATAAATAGTATAGTACTCTATGTGCGAAAAGTTTTTTTTTTTAATTTTTTTCTTAGTTTTTTGAATAAACTAAATTGGGTGGATATCCGAGTATTAAATTTATATATAAGTTTTATCTGAATTATTAGCATATAATAGATTTATATGAGATGTTTTTTTTTTAATTCGAATTAAATGAATATATGCTGTTCTTTTTAACAATTAAATTTACATGAGTAAAAACTTTTCAAACGATTTAAATACTTTGTGAAATATCAAATTATAGTCAATTAAATTATTCATCAAATTAACAAAAGCTTTATAATATAATATGACGCAATTTAATTATTAGTACGTGCTTAAATTACAATCAACCATGTCCATTTTGTCCTTAAATTGTAAAATCTTCAAGGGTCAACGACAAACAACTCGACAATCACGTCGTGACAGTCTTTCTCCTTGTAATTATTTTATCCACAAAACTCCATTCACAATAACTAGTAATAATTTTCAACCAATGAGGGAATCTCAATTAAAATTTGACTTGAAAGATAAATTTTTATTTATTTAATTTGATAATAAAGCTTTTAAATATATTAAAATTTTCTGAGATTTATAAATTTTGAAATGAATTAAAAAAGTACAAAGAGATTTTAAAAACTCTGTATTATTCAAGTCGTCGAGTGACTAATGTTTCTAATTTGTAAAATTAAATAACAGAAATTATCTAAAGATATGAATTAACACGAAAATAAGTCATATTATTTTATTCAATAAAAAAATTCAATTAAAATTTCAATTCATAAATTGCTCAAACACTTAATCATTTATTTTCATGGAAATTAAATATCAAATTGATCTCATAAATATCATCATAAATTATGTTAAAAAAAATTAATATAACTTCAATAAAAAATAGAAGAAAAATTGAATAAATAATTTATTTCTACATTAGATTATTTGAAATACTTTTAAAAATTTATTTGAATATTTATTTTATGTGATTTCATGTTATTTCAAGTGACTTTAAATTAAACCAGTTTAGTGGATTTTTTTTTATCCATACTGTTGGATATTTTCCGTTATGAGAAACACTGAAACTTGGCAAATTTTCATATTATCAAAGACGTTAAACATATAAAATAAACTTGAACTATAGTCAAAGTTTTTTTTTGACTTTTATATCTTTTCCCAGCTCAAACATAACGAATTAGAAAAAAATACTTCTTTGTTCTCATCACATAAGTTTGTTTAGCGTTTCATTTTTTTTTTTGCTTCCAAGTTCTTTAAGAGCTTATAGTAAAATTTTATAATCCTTTAAATAGATCATTAATGCTGTCTTTTACACTGATTCATAATTTAAATTGGATAAATCTTGTTTCTTTTTTATCCCTCAAAGAGCCCTTATCAAAATATGTAGATCACTATGTTAACACAAAACTTAATTTAAATATATATTTATGAATTTTCTTTTTCTTTTTTTCATTTGATTAACTTGTACTCTTTTATATATTTTTTTTTATTATATTTTTTATACGTATAAAAAGGGACATGCTATCAGCAGGCTGCTCAGGTTTCGTTTATCTTCAAAAAAATAAGGGCATACACAGAAGCATCCCTCTGGGATTTGTACTTTTATTGTCGACAAAAAAAAGCAAGAAAAAAAATCTTCTTGCCTATATATATCGGCGTTATCTTTTTCTTTCGTAAGAATGTGCGACCATTTTATTATTTATTTTTTTTTATATTTCTTCATCGTCTTTTTAACGCTACAATATACCACCCAAAAAAAAAAAATAAAATACACACCCATTCTGTTAACGATCTGTATTACTCGATTTTCTTTGTAGGTTAAAAAATAAATAGCAAAAAAATTTTTATTTCAAACGAACAAAAAATAAAATTACTAGAGTTGAACAAACAAATAATGATAAAAAATAAATAAATGTTGTTTTATAGTTAGTTATGTAGCAAATAACATTGAAAGTAATTAATTAAAAGTTGGCAAAGTAACGTAGTGGTAAATCATGAAATAAACGTGAAAGGGTGTAAATAATGAATTTCTTGATGTTTAATTCAGTGAGTTGAATAAACAAAGTTAAAAAGTAAAGACGAATAAAATATATTTTAGTTTAAAATATATACAATGTGAGTGATATTGTTGATTAGGAATATCTCAGTTTAATGTCTGACTATATACTGATCTGTATCACTTACTTGGAGAAAAGTATTTATACGAAAATGATCGCTAAATTGTCGTGGATAATATTTGTCATAGAAGTATTAAAATTTGATGAGTTTTATGACATTATAAATTATTACGTCAGCCATTTTGATAAAACGTCTGAATGCTGTGTTACACAACACCATGGATTAATTATTAAATCAATAGCGTCAACTGAATTTCTACATAAATTCACCAAATGTATATTCAGATCTGTGAACATTTGCAGTAATCTCGTAGTCATTGATGACTACCTATATAATCCGACTAGGACAGCTATGTAATTCTATGAAAGCCCAATAAGACTGACGCACACTTGCCAATTACAATGAATTTATTTTAATTATATACTGTCATTTAATCAACATCACTCTTGTAATTAGTCGATGACATTTTATCGATACAATTAAAATGATTTTCCTATTTTTTTTATTTTATTATAAATTTCATTTATTTATATACTGGAAAATAATTTAAATAAATTTTTTTATTTGTTATATCGATGTGTCACTGACAATAGGATCTAAATACCGAAAACAAAAAAAAAAAAATTAATAATTAATAAAAAGGGAATCTTTAATTTCATGTTGAACAATTTGAATGGGTTTTTTTTTTTTTTATATTTATTCATCATTGTCTTTGCATTGTTGTGTTGATTAGATTTTAAAATTGATTTGACAAAAAAAAATATTTTGTGTTTGGGGCAAATACTTCCGAGCATAGAATAAGTGTGAACTCGTTCGACATTTGTTATATGCCAAGATGTATTTGCCCAATCACCAGAGATATATGTGGATGTTGAGAGAAAAACATCCACAATTTTACATGAAATATCTCTTATCATTGTATTTTTTTTAATGATGTATTTTCATTATTGGGATTCGATCCCTAAAAGTACCATTTTCTATAGATGTATTCTTTGCTGACCGAACCACAGCGGACTAAACATCAAGAAGATCGAATTTATATCTTCATTATATTTTTATATGAATTTTTCATGCATAAATCTAATAAATATACTCAAAATTTGTTTTTCTTAACTATTTAACTAATTCAATTCATATATTTATTTTGAATATATAACATAAATTTATTGCATTGTAACACAAATTATCTTTTTTATTTCAATCTTTCTTGATTGATAATAACAAAAAGGCATAACTCCAAAGAATTTTGGCAATTTTATTTCTATAATTTAAATTTATAAAATAAATACATTTCTTTATTCTTTGTTTAAATTATTAACATAAAGTTTTTTATTGTTTAAAGTTTTAAAAATTATAAAGCTTCAAGCTCTAACAATGCTAATAATAAAAGGCATATCTCTGGAAATATCACTTTTTTTTTTATTTTAATTCCTACGACAAAGGCCATTGTATTATTTTATTAGAAAATATACTTGAATAATTGAACAACTCAATTACAAAATACAAAAAAAAACATTTATTTAATCATTAAATATTTAAACTATGATTAATCAATTGAAAGAGTCAAAAATAATTAAAACCTCAAAATAAAAAGTTTTGATACCCCAGTTTTTTTATTGGAAAAAATAATAAAATAAAATTCACCGTTAAAAAATAATAGACTTTAACTTGAAAAAGATAAATAAAAATACAAGAAAGTATATAGTTTTTTATATTTATTTTATTTTTTTTTATATGCTCTTATCAAAAGCTCTCAGGCTTTTACATATTTCTCAACTGAAATGTCTCATATTATTATTTTTTTTTACTTTTTATATTTACTTTTATTTAGTAAGCACGACTGCATTACTTTCATGATGCACTTTGTACCCAGAATAATATACATACAGATATGCTCTTGATATATTGTGAATCTCGTTGACTCGAGTATCACGTTCAACAACCAAGTGACAACCAATATTACAAAATTGAGATATTTTTTGCTTTTTTCTACATCCTTTTTTTTTATTTATAAATTTAAAAGAAGATTCATATTGAGGTTGTATGTTCCTTTCATGTGTGTATATATTAACGTGTCATCTTGTTGAATATGGAATACGTAGAGAGGTTTCTATCGAAGCCAGCTTTTCACTCAACCTGGTTACAATGAATTTAGGTTTATCCAAATTACCTATAGCATACACGATCGTAATTGTTATCGTCAAAAGGATGAGGATTCCAACCGTCTAGACATCAAACGTAAATCGGCTTTAACGTAATCGCTGTTATGCAAGCATACCCTCATTTCATCGATCCATCATACATTGGACTTCAATATTATCTCAATATTATACCAGTATAATATATCTATTGGCAAATCATTAATATTAATATCTTACACAAAGATGCATAGAAATTAATTGGCAAATTTAATTAATTTTATTTTTAAACTAATTGGGTTTTTTTTTTTTCATCATTTGGGCTTTGAATATAATCGTTAATTAGTACTAACAATATACAAATTGATTTTTTTCATATAATTTTCATTCTATTAATAAGAGATGATTAAAACTGAATGCAAAAAAGAATATATTGAAATAGAAAATTTACCTAAATGATTTTTGAATTATAAATTGAATTTACTTATGAAAATTTTAAATTATTTTTATGAAATATAATTAGTATAGTTTTTTTTTCCATTTATTAAAAATGTAATAATTAATTTATTAATTAACAATTTTTCAACAATGAAAATTAGATTCTATTGTTTTTTTTTATCACAACGTGAGCCTTTATAAATTGTCTTTTTAATGCAGAACAATAGCCGGGTACATATTCATCTGGCTTTGAATAAATGTCAGCCAGTACTTTTGTATGAAACCATCATTTTGCAGTAGACCATGATATCACTGATAAATGATAACTCTGATAATGCAATGAGCATAGAAATATCAAATTCCAATATCAATACTATCTATCATCTATTTTAAAATAATTCATCTTATCAAGTTTTGATATTTTTCTTTAAATCGTCAAACTGGAATTAATACGTGTATAAAAATTAAATAAACAATCAGATTTTCATTGAAAAACATGGCTGCATTTATAGATAAAAATTGAAAATTCATAGGACTTAATTTTAATGAAATTTATATATTTTCTAGTACACAAAGTAAATATATTTTTTAAATTTTCGTTTAAAAAATATAAATATTACATTGGTAATTATTTATAAGAGGAAAGTATTTTTTTTTAATTAAAAATTATTACATTTTTTTTGTGAAAAATGATCAATAAGTTGCACGAAGATATGAAGAATGTAATATATTTTTTGAGCTGATGATATGAGTTTGTAATTTGTGATTCAGTATTCATACATCGTACCTCAAGTTTCAAGAAAGAATGTCGATTTAGTGGATGATTCAAAGTGTATATGTGTGTGCAAGAGATGAATGACCTGAGTGAATCATTTTTTTTCTACCTTCATACTTAAAAAATATAAAAAAAAAATATATAAAACCTTTGACCAGCATTCGAATACTCTTTTCCAGTAAAATAACTTTTCTCAATATTCGATTTACCTGTCTAGTTTTACTGGCACGTGCTTTTTCATTTTGAACGAAGAAAAAATTTATATTTTCTTTAAATTTTTGCCACCATTGCTATTTTATATGACACATATATTCATTTTATATATATCATGATGAAAAAAAAAAAAAAAATCACACAAACTAATATAAAACTTTTCTGTTTTATTTTTTTTTCTTTGTAAAATTGATTTTTGATGAAGATAGGTACTCTAGTTTTATTGATTCATCATAAATTGACCTTTTTTTTTTAACGCTATCTCAAGCTCAAAAAAAATATATATAAAAATAAATTTACTCTATGTTGATTGGATTATTTTTGAACTTTAATTGAAGGTCTCAGATACACTCATTAAAGTCATTTTGAAATTATGAAACCTAAAAAATTATTAAAAATTAATCATTTTATTCAATTTAGCTGTAAATTTTTTCGTTTTATTATAAAATCTGAAATTCATTTTAAAAAATAATTTACAATATTCACTTTTAAGCTACAAAAATCTCTTTTGTTTATATTGATGAAAATTACAATGAATTTTACTTGTTTATTTATTTATTTATTTGCAAACCGTGACAAACTAAAAAAAATATTTGGTGTTTAGGGCAAATATTTCTCAGCATAGAACAAGTGTGAGGGTCTTTCTCGACTTGTTCTTTGACAAGAGATATTTGCCGTAATAGGAAGGTACTGACATTATCAATAATATATTGACCTATTTTGGGGAAAATCAGACGAGATCTTTTTGAGTAATCATTATATGCTTCAAGGTTCGAACACAAGATTCTCCCGTCAGAGTCCGAGTGCTTACTAACTTAACCACAGGCAGATATAATGACATCTTACTAAAAATAAATATCAATTACATCTTCAGTATATTCAAAAAAAAAAACAGTTAATTAAATATATTCTATACATATTTTTTATACACTTGTATTTGAATATAAAAAATAAATGTAGAATACACTTTCATTTTATATGAAAAAAGTGTTATGAAAAAAACACAACACGTTATTATTTTTTTTCAATTAAAAATTATTATATAACTTTTCTGAATAAAATAAACTTGTTTATTTTCATATTGATAATTTCCCATAATAGAATGATATAAATTTTTCATGCAAGAAGCTTAAATACCATTATAATAATTAAACTGAACTTTTGATTGGAACCTTTTACAGAATCATTCAAATTCATTGAATATCTAAATCAGAATTTCCATATTTAATATATTTTATAATTCACATAATGTCTATTGTAATTCTTGGAAAATCTAGGTTAAGAAGACTAGCTCAAATTTATAAGTAGATTGATATTCAATACAGTCAAAAGAGCTGGAATATAGTTATAAAAAAAAAATAAAAAAGAGAATAAAATAGTGAAAATCTTCCTTAAAGTTTTTTCAATAGATAAGTGTATAAACTTAATATTTATTTATTTTATATAATAAAATATTTAATAGTGGTTTTTGCAAATGAGCCAGAAGATTTTCTACCAAAGAGGATTTTTTAAACTTTCAACTTAAAAATAAATTGACAAAATTATAAATTTTATTTAAACTTGGGCAGACAAATTTTCCATCTATTTTTATTTCAGTTTCAATATAATTTTTGTTATTTGTAAATAGATTTTTTTATTCAGATTATCCAACAGATGATATGACACTTTTAAACAATTGAATCTTGTGTTCTTACAATTGTCTACCAATAAAATCCCATGTCCTATGAATAAATAAATTCATACATTTGTTCAAAGAACTCTGAGCTTTTCTTTGTTATTTTATTGTTAAATAATACAGTCGCTTCAGTAGCTCTAAATAAATTTTAAAAAATAATAAAAGAAAATAATAATAGAGTGTAAAAAATATATGAAATACTGACTGGTCATGTACGGAAGAGATATATGCATGAAAATAGCCAAGCCTTTTTCCTTTTTATTCTTGTGTGTGATGCTTTTGAAAATCCGGACAGTGAAATATGTGACACCAAGTTCCGTTCAAAACGTGTGACCTCTAACTAATTTTTTTTTTATTCATTCAACATTCTGGTATTCTTGTTTTTACACAAAATACTCTTTTCCACAAGAGTTAATATTATATGTATATATTATTTATGTTACCACATGACAACTATCTATTATCCTTAAAACATTGTTCTTGATTTTCATTATATTTCTTTGTTTATAAATATTAAATTTAAATATTTTAAATTTTTTTAGCTATAAAAATTACTTCTTGAATTTTATTCTGATGCAAATTATCTAATAAATCATTCAACTTATTAGTCAATCAATCACTTTTTATTTGATAAAAAAACATTAAACACATCCAATAAATAATATATGAATTTTTTGTTAATAAAACGTTTTTTTATTTTATCATGTACAAAAGGTGTGTTCTCAAATCAGCTGTATAATCGTTTTGTAGTATTCAAACCACAAAATATACATTACAGCGTCATTTATTTTATGATAATAGTTATTACACTTGTGCATAGTAAACGTACTATAATGCGATAAAAAAAACTAGCAAAGTAGATACTTATACATAATTTTACATTTTCTAAAATTTATTTATTTATTCATTTTTAAAAAATACATATAAACGATTACACAATTTTTTTTTTAAATTTTACAAAAAATAATTTTGAATAAATTTCATTTTTAAAAATGATCATCACGTTGTTATTTAAATTTCAATTAAATGAATGAAAATTATTAAAATTAGATGACATTTCAACTAATTAAAAAGCTCGTATGATTAAAAAAACTTTCTGATAATAATTTATCTATCAGTTGATTATTTACTTCAACAAAATTAAATGTTTTCTTACTATTTATTTTTAAGTAGTACAAACACATATTTGGTCAGCCGAAAGGATTTTTCTTTCATATTGAGGTTTATTGCTGTCCAATCAATATCATTGATGATGTTAAGCATAATAATGAAATGAATTATTCATACTGATGGATATAAATAAAAAAAAATAATAAAAAAACATTTTTGTCATTCACAAATCGATACATGTCGGTGCAGAGACTGGCATGAAGGCTCAACAAAAAGTACTGTATATGCAGAAGTAAATTAACGTAATCCTCGTGAGAATTTATAGTTATGAAATCGCATTGATATACACACAAAGATATAAAATTATAAATATATTTATCAGAATAACCTGATATATGTATGTATGTGTGGACAATAACATCAAACTCACCGGGGCATATTTTCATCGTTCATATACATTGTTTTGTGCTCCAATGTTCAAATGCAATTCACCGTAAATCTGTATATTGTCACATATCAACACATTTATATTTATATATATTATTTCTGTGACCACATTGAATTGAAGCTCTTTAAAATAATAACAAAGTCGATATTCAAATACATAATATACACTGCAGTCGACTTTTTTAAATAAAAATGATCAATTTAATCTACTCGCTATATCTGTATTAATTTAAACAGTATAATACAGTTTTGAAAATACAAAAAAAAAATGACAAATTAATTCAAAGATTATTTATAAAAAAATAGTTTAAAAATATTTAAATATAAAAGTTAAAATCTTTTATCGATTAAATGTTTATAATTTATTTGTTTAAATAATTTTATTGTTTTGTTTTACATTGTTTTTTAAAGTTTGAATTTTATTATAATTTATTTTATGAATTTAAAGTGTCTTCAAAGCAATGACGTACAATGAATAGCAAAGTGAAGTGATCTTAATTGCAAGCGGTCTTACACTTGAGTTGTATTACCGGAAGGCAGATAGAAGAAGAGACAAGTTTCAAATCTTGTGACAATACGATGAGAAACTCTTGTGGTTAACTGTCACATATACATGTTTAATATTACATATACAACTATTGCAATTACACGAATACTCACTCACTTCTTAAGATGCAAAATTGCTTTCAGCTGTCTACGAAAATTTTATGTGCTATTTTCTACTGTAAATTTTATATTTACAATCAATAAAATACACAAGAAAATATTTAATTCAATTTTCATATTAAATAGAAATATAAATTTGTTATTTAATTTTTATTATTTATTTAATTACATACTTTCAATGAAAATATATTCTTCATTATATTTTGTAAACATGTAATATATTAGTTCATTTTTAAAACGAAATTTAACAAAATATATAAAATTATTTTGTCTGTTGTTGATGAGCTCCAATTTTTTTTTTTTTTTCAACAAACATATCCACAAACTTTTCAATGTAAAACGTCAGCAAATATTATCAAAGTTGGAAATTTTTTCTTTTCAAATATAAACTCGTTCGATATAGTTGATTGATATAGTTTCTTTCTAAATGAGATTACATCTCAAGCTGACTGATCAGTTTGTAAAATCTTGAATTTAATGTGAATGAATAAATGAAATTTGATAATTATAAAGATAACAATTCCATCAGTCCCTGGCAGTTATTGTTCTTATCATCCCTCTAAATACAATGTGTATAACAAAAATAAAAAGAGAAAAGATAAAATAACAAGTGGATTTAACTGGCCAAGAGTTTTTGCCATAGAAATTGTAAAAAAAAAGAAAAAAAAAACAAAGAGAATCAAAAATACACAAACCCCAAAAATGCCTGTGTTGTTATACAACGAAATGTATAATTAAAGAATTTATTTAAAGTGTAAAAGCCAGTCGCATTTATAGAACAATTACAGAGATAAGCCAGTATGCACAATTATTTTCAGTATCTTTTACTCTGTCTCTTCTCAATTTGCTATTTTAGTTTGAACTTTCAGGTCTTAAAAAGACAGATGAATGAATGACAAAATCTCACTCGTTGTTTTAGCTATTAAACGAGCATTTAGAATTTCAAAAATATATATTTATGTAAAATTTATCTAGAAAATACAGATAATCACTCAAAAAATTATAATGATGATATTCTCGAGTGGAATTTAATGTACGATACGACGTGAATGCCACACATTGTAGTAACTCATGACCAGACTTGGTAGTTCAAATGAGATATCGATAGATATTACACGCAGTCTCAATTGTTCATCTTCTCATCCACTATTTTTTTTATTTTTCATTCTCGCAATTTTATGGGTTATCGTGGTTTATGTAGAGACTGTCCAACGTGACTACTTTTTATCTTAAAAATATATAACTTGGAAAATTCACAGTTTATTTCAGAACGCATAGTGCACATATATTTTCATGTCCTTCTGGAGATCAAAATAGAAAAATATATATAAAAAAAAAAAAAATAGTACGAGATTTTAGCACGTTGGAGAAAAAGCTAAACCACACGATTTACTGTGTCTAAGATCAAAGACTCTTTGAGAAAATCTTCTTCCAAGCCCATGAGTTGAAATAAAAAAAAATATTTCTTTAAAAAAACTAGAACAACGTCAAAGACAAAAAGTGACAGGGTGAAAATAATAAAAAGATATATACAAGTTGACATACAACCAGCTCTTTCAAGAACAATCATAAATACAAAAATGAAAAAAAAAAATGAAAAAATAGGTTAATAGATCTGTGAGTGAAAGAAGACTAAATAAAACAAAAAAATATTAAGAAAAAATAATAGAAATAAAAATAAGACAGTATTATTATTTTATTTTTTTTTTGCTTCAAGATATTATGGTTGTTGAAACATTCAGCTTATTATTATCGCTTTGATGAGCTTTCTTTGTTATCAAATGGAAAATTGGGATTTTTGTATTTTATTTAGGTAAATTTTTTTTTAAAACAATACATTTTGTTTTTTGATGAACCAGGTTAACAATGAGCTGATGCAGAATTTTTTTTATGTACATATAAACGTATATTTGGATGATGAATGAATTTTCTCTACCGTGGTTTTCAAACAATGGTATTATCTTTGGCATCAAAAACACATTGGTCTGCAAGTGGGCACTTGAAATATTTTTTAAATATTAAAATTTTCTATTTACAAATTTTTTATTAACATTATACTTTCGATATTTTATAGTATTATTTATAAATTAATCAAAATAACATTAACAATAATAAGAATTTCTAATAATAATATAAATTTTTTCATGTTTATTTGTTGGGAATAAAAATAAATGATAATTTTTATTTTATTTTTGTGGAATGTTCTAAAATATTTTACGATTTAATCAAGGTCAATGATAAAACAAACAAAAAAAATAGGAAAACACCAAATAAAAATAGTTTGTTATAGCTTTTTTTATTTTTTCTTTGTCGTGGCTTGTTAAAAAATTTCACGATAAAATTCTACTAAAGTTTTCAAAGTTTTTGATTGCGGTTGGTAGTTATAGAGCACGTATTTATTTACGATTGACATGAGCCATAATTTTATCGAAATTCTGTCGATTTAAATTGACTAAATAAAAATAAAAAGTTGAGATTCAAAGTTTCTTCATGTATTTGAAAAGAAAAAAAAATTCACCTATTTTAAATATTTTTTCTAATATTTAAATTATAAAGAAGAGAAAATTAAATCAATTGCTGAAAAAATATTGAGAATTAAATGAAAATAAATATAAAAAACAAAATAGATGTAAAGTGTTTTGAAAAAGTATCAAAAATCAATGAGACAAATTTTCAAAATGGGTGTGTCAAGTACCGTGAGTTCTCTTTTTTGTTGAAAGTCGAATATATATTTTTTTTCCACTGCCACAACAAAGTTGGACTTGATCCAAGTTTTCATTCAAACTTTGACTCAAAGTTTGTATTAAATTCTATGAAGAAAAATAAAAATTAACATGTTTTTTTTTTAATTTATTTTTTCACAAGTTTTAAAAAACAATGCCATTAGTAAAATATCACTTGACTCATGACAAATAAAATAAACAACAATTCAAGTAGCTGTCAACAAAAAAATAAATAAAATGTAAATGTTAAATATGAATGATAAAATAATTTTGATAAAGACATAACCCAAGAACAATGTAGCATCTTTAACTGTGTGTCCATGAAGCAAACAGTCGAGTAATTACAACAGGGAATATTCATAAGTTGTAAAGTTTACTTCAATATTCAAACTTTCATCCCCTTCACACCTTCATGTTGAATTTGAAAATTCACGTAACCATAGAATACTTGTTCTACTTGTGTTCTTATATACATAACCGACTATTTTGCAGATGGGCAAAGTCGAGGTCAAAAAAAAGCTGCTTTTATACGAACTGGTTAATCTATGCAGATCAGAGTATATTTGCAAGTTGAATTTTCAAAGGAGCTTTCACTTGGTAAAAAAAAAAAAGTTAAAATTTTGTTGAATTAGTTAAAACAAACATTCTGTAACCCTGACTTCAATTAATTTGAGTGAATATATACTCTTCAGCCTTCACCGACGATGATTTTATAATATTCTATTTATCTTTCCTCTCTGTATGAAACTAAACA
>JAPYYR010000207.1:0-62450 GCA_030523065.1 Aphidius colemani | reverse complement strand
TTCAATCATCTTTTAATAATAAAAGTATATTAATTTTCATATCTTTCAGTAATTTAGAAATTGTCAGTAATAAAATTTTCATAAATAACATAAGACGCTAATTTTTTTTATTATTTGATTTATAAGTATTATGAAATTTATATCTGTAATCTTCAAATATATGATTAGTTAAACAACTAGTTACTTGCTAATTATATACATGACCACTAATTTGTACCTGCTAATTGATAAATTGATTGTTAATGATTCAACCTCTTGCAACTCACTGATTTTTTTCTCAACTCTCCAGCGATGAATAATAAATTTAATTGTATTTTATATATTTTTTTTTCAAAATAAAATGCATATTAAAATAGCTATCTATGTGCTTTTTTAACTCCAACTTATTTGTTATTGTTAATAAATTTTTGTTGTGTTATTTTTTAGTGTATACATGCATATTCATGTACTATTTTATGATATTTATAAATAAAATATATAATATTCTTGGTGGACTCACGTCCGATTAGGGTAAGATACACAACAATGGCATATGATCGTGAATCAGATACAATACCCACGCAAAATACGAGGGCTTCCGTGAAACAAGCTCACTAGTTAGTTTTAAATGTACTTTGCTTCGTTACACAGAATGCACAAATGGAAAAATGATAAATAAATAATTTATTCGTTTAAATACAAATTGGCTGTGGGGGTTGTTTGATAAAAAATACTCTCCAACAAAAGATAATAGAAAAAAAAATAAAAATAAAAAGATACAATATATAAAGTTTTAAGTATATAATGGCTGATGGAATATGATCTTGGTTGATGTATTGTTCAGGGCGTGGTAAAGTTTAATAGACACTTGGGTATAGAATTTATTTATGCAGTTGGTAAAATGTTGATATAAACTCATCAAAAATATCACGTGCTTTATTTCACAATGTATAAACACTGTTAAATGGAAGTACATCATAGTGGATTGTAATTAATGTCAGCTGGGTGGAAAGAAGGATTGCCAAGCTTCCTAGTTAACTTCTATGACCTTTGACTTATTTATAAAAAATTTAAAAATAATAATTTTCATGTCGACAGGTTAATTTTGTCTTTTATACATATTTTTTTTCGAATATATATTTGAAAATTAAAGACAATAGAGTATGCGTTATTGATATCCACAAAAATACCAGTTCATGCAATAATTTCTATGGTGAAAATGAAAGAAAGAAAATTGAGAGATTTGAGAAAATAAAAATATTAGAATAAATTATTTTTTAAAACTTGAATGATTTATAAATGATTGGAAAGTATTTTGATGGGAATAAAAAAAAAAAATAGATAATAGTGAGAACCTATATAGAAAACTTGCTGTGATTCTTCGATGATATAATACAATCGTGAATCTTGTAGCATTGAATAATTTGCATTGTGATCTTTTACATTGTGTATATATATATTGTATAATTATAATATGCATATTGCTTGCCAATGGTAAACGACCCGAAGTATATCTTGAAATGAGTCGCTTAAAATAAATATACTTTCTCTTCTTTTCAACATCAGCCAGACCAATAAACTCGCTTTGCTGTTTCACTTTAATCACTCTCGTTTTCTTTCGTATAATCGAATATATCTTATTAATCGTATGGTTTATTTTATTTTAAAATAAAAATTGACCCAAAAAAAAAATGCGTGACACCAATCCACTAAAGGAAACATTTTATGTCCATTTAATTTTTTTTAAAAGCCTCTTTCATATACTTTGTATATTATTATGTAATTTTTAATTATATGATTTTGGAAATAATAATTAATACAAAATATACATATCTTTAATTAAATCTATGTCGATTCATTTTAGATATATTCAAATGTAATTATTAAAATAAATTGTCATTATTTATCTCTAAAAAAAAAATAACTTCTTTGTTCGAATTTTTATGGAAAAATATTTGTGAAATAAATTTTGATAATTAAGCTTGAAGGATACTAACGAAAATTTAACAATGAAATTAAAAAAAAAAGGATATAAAGGTAAATAAAAAAGGACGTTTAAAAATTGGTGAACTTCGAAGGACTACTGGTAGCTTGGGTTTGAAACAAATGATACCTCACAATGACCCTGTAATATACTTTTTGCTTCTTTTCCCACTAATTTAACCGCACATTTTTTTTAAAACTAATTATTTACACAAGGTGTCACAATAAAAAAATCCTGAAAGACAACAGATGCTCCTTGGAATGTACTGAATATATGTATATCAACATTTATAAAAACCAGAAATACTTATATATTAACTTTCGATTACTCGCACACGTTGCCGGATTCATTAGTTCGACTTTGTTGCCAATCACTGTTTCATGTTGAGTGTTTGCCGATTACACGCATATAATTTGTATCCGACATTAACGAAGCAACCATACATTTATCCTTTTATTTTTATTTTTACTTTTTGTCTTGTCATCAATGCTGATCCCACTTAGTTGTGTAAAAACTTCATACAATTTTTAGCATACATATTTTATTTTTGTATCGCTTGAAACAAAACGAATGATAAAAAAAATTCATGAATAAAAAAAATAAATAAAGGAAGCTAATGATAAAATAAAAAATAAAATGTTTTAGCGGGATATAACGGGTGTGCAGATTAAGCACGAAAAATCAACGAATTGAATCGAGGGCAATTAGACATACCGACGAGAACATCACCTATTATGGCTAGACTTGACTTCCTGCAATTTTCAAATGATTTATATACCTATATTTATAATTATTGTATAGATTATAATAATAAATTTTTTTTTTTTGTATCAAAACTTGGCCTATCGAGATGATTCAGATAAACAAACATATGTATGTTTTTTTCTTTGGAAATAAAATATGTGATGCTCAAGTTAATGAACTCCGCAGTTGGAAATTGCAATATTATTGATATGGTAATTGAAGTGGTTTTGTATTATTTATAAAAAAGCTTTATTGGTCAAGTTACCATATTGCAAAAGTACTTGTGGTTTTATAAGGCTACTAGAGTATGTGGTACCGGAAATGATTAGTAAGATTGCTTTCCTTGTAATTTTAACGCTACTGCATGACATTGGCCTTTAAATTTGCATTTTAAATTTTTTTTTTTTCTTTTATTTTGTTCGAATTATTATTTAGATTCTGGGAATATTTACAGTTTTTATTACTCGTTAAAATTAACATGATATTCCGTGCTATGCAGCCAAGGTATATTATAATGCCAAGAAGAAAAAAATTCAACTATAATCAATTTACCATTATAAATCCGGCTTTTATAGTCACTGTTAGATATTTATATATATATTTTTTCAATCTGTCTAGTTGAATATATTTATGACAAGCTGAAATTACATGATAATGTCTCAATTTATTGATTTATCATAATAATTTAATGTATACTTTTTGAAATTATTTATTATCATTATGTATGCATTAAATTTTACCGATTTTACCAAATAATTATGTTTGATTTATTTTTTTTTTATATGGCTAATTCTTTATCACATCGTATAAATATGTCCCCTTAACTTGTGGTGCTTCACAAAGTTGCTGAGGTTTATTTAAAATATAAAACAGATGAGATTTGAGATGAGTTTTCTATGATGAATTTTATGCTAATCGGTCTATTAATTTCAAAGACGAGATATGAGATGCAATAAATATGTAATTATATAGATAGTTGGATGATCATATGGATGAGCTTAATCAATCAAAGTCAGTTTTAATCTATTATCCACTGGTGTTGTTTACATTGAATATCATTAATCTTTTAAATTGTAAATAACATACACAAGTTGTATTATTCAAACTAACAACAATAAAAAGTGAAGTTTCAATGACTTGTTATTAAGCCATTGAATTTTACTTAATACACACCATTTAAATAAGTCACCCATGCATTTTGCAAGTTTCTTAGTTTAAATTTCTCTATTCAATCGAGATGATAATTACTTTTGAACACGCGATATTATTTATATACAATTATATATAAATGCAAATACTCACATAAAGAAAACATTTACTCAATCTTTTTTTTTTTATTCATATATATTTTTTTATTTTTACGACAGCTTCTTATGGTTTAGAGTTGAGTTTAACACTGTCCATGACTCTAGTTAAAATAGAAAGGAAAAACTTCAACTTAAACGACAGGATAAAAATTTTACAATACTTATCAAACAATGCTTAAGTTGGCACACTCATAAGACTCTTTAAGGTAGAAAAAAAAACCAATAACTTGATGAGCTATCAATAGATGAATAAATAATTAATTGAATTTAAAAAAATTAAAAAATTCATACAACAAAGAATTATTAATGAATCTTTTTTCATAATCTAAATGTCAAATTAATTTAAAAAAAAAAACTTCAGTTTAAAAAAAAAAACTTCAATTTAAAAAAAAATAAAAAGAAAATTTTTTACTAAAAAATTATGACATGGATAGAAAAATAATTTAAAATAGAATTATTAAAATAAAAATTAGTTACGCTTTCTGCATTTAATTTTATATATATAAAATTAAAAAACATAAATAAATATTTTTACCATTGAAAATGATTGATCCTAATAATAATCTAATTATATATAGAAATTTTTTAACTATTTCTGCTGGAAAATTAATTTTCACGACAGCAAATTTAAATAATGTACAAATTTAAAATTAAACAATTGTCGGATAGAATTGTATATCAGAATTTAAATAGTATTTATCGGGGGCGAGGTTCAAAAAGAGTGAGTACCACACCCAAAGTAACGCCTCATGAAATGACATTGCTCAACAGTATTTTGCCATGTAAAATTGATTGATTTCCGCTTGTTAAGTATCTCTGTTATTATTATTATTGTGTATGTACTTTAAGCACGTGTCGGCCGTGAAATAATACGATACGTTTATTCATATTGGTACAGAGTTACAGACACAAATTATAAATTCATATTAATATATGTAAAAAATTCAACTTTGTATTTAATAAAAATCATGACAAAAACAATCTCAACCATGAAGCATAAAATTTTTTGCTCTGAATCCTCATTTGTTGTATTTTTTCATACAAACAAATCATTTATTTGCATAATTTATAAATTGATATTTAAATAAAAAAAATATTTATAAAGTTTTTATTATTTTTTAAAGTTGTAAATCACTAAATGATAATAATAATGATCAATAATTATTATATTGTATAATTAAAACGAGTAATAAATTAATTGCGCAGGATGATATCACCAGGGTGCATTTTTCGATTTACGTATTTGACAGTAAATATATATTTTTTTTCTTTAAAATTATTATTATTTTATATCATTTAACCAACCACTGATATATTTTATATCGTAGTATGAATATTAAACTATAAATAAATTATACAAATGGGTGATTGTGGTTGGTCTGTGTATGTGGAAGATAGTTAATTATATTAAATTACAATCTTAAGGAAAAATACATGATACGTTATTTGTCATCACGATTTTTCTTTTTGGTAAAAATAATAGTTAAAAATATATATTAAAAATTTGCAATGATAGTTATTTATAATTTATATATAAATGATGGAAAAATATCAATTACTATTTACTAAAACTTATATATTTTATTTTGAAAAAAAAAAAAAAAAGAATTAGCAAGTAGTATAAATTAATTTTAGTCAGCCAGCTCAAATAAAAAGAGTGTTAATTTTTTTTGCATTCACATAAAATTCTATCGATATTTATATTTCAATATTGTGTTAAAAATAAATAAAAACAAAAATAATGACAATGATTATGTGTGTAGAAAAAAAATACAAGAGAATATAAAAAAAAAATCTAAATTATCTATAAGCAAGAGGACGTAAACAGGATGCAGGTGTATTATTTTTCAAGTTACTTGAGTTTAGTTTAACGATGCCTCATTTCACATAAACGAGACACCAAGATACCGCTATTGTCAATAATAATGAGTTTAAAAAAAAAAAATTTACATATATAAATTTTTTTTAAATTTTACTTACATTATTTTTGTTTTTTTTTTTCAAAAGTTTTATTCTATTTTTTTTCCTGATTAACGATCTTTACGTATAGCAGTGCGTATAGTTCCCTTGTCTTCTGATTTACATATAAGTTTAGTAATCGCTTGCTTGACCCACCGCCACTATTTTCAGTTAAACACTTTCGATATGCAAAACTGGCTAATTATTATTCCTCTGTATACCGTGAGAAATTTAAAATGTTATACATTTAAATGTACATGAGATTTTGTAAAAATTATTAAATAATCATTAAAACCAAGAAATTATTGACACTGTATTAATAATTTTGTCACAATTACAAGTTGCATAGTGGTACTATTAATTAACGAATAAAATTTTCATTTTAAGACTCTAGACAAAGATTAAATGGATACAAAATAGTATGAATATATATAATATTTTGTAAGGCTTGTTGTTTTTTTATAACAACGAAGAATTATGAGCCAAAAGAATACCGTTATATCAACTGCATTAAAGAATATAAAAAAATAAAATAAAAAGTTTCTCTGCATCCAATAGTTGTGTATAAAATATCAGAGGAGTTAAAATGAGGCTCTTTTGCAATGCCAATTTTAAACCATACAGACATAATTTTTTGCTTCTATATTTGTATATGTTGCCGCACCCCATCATGTTCAACATAATAATTCATTTAGCCAATGTAAAAAAATCATTGCCGCGAAAGAATGATCACACTTCATCTAGTGCATCCGATCAATATAATTATTTATATTACGTGAGAATTGAGTTACTGTAATGGCAATGGAATATTGTTTTTATTTTTTTTCAACTACATATTTTTTCAATTTATTTTTGATTTGTCTTCAATCATTTGAGTTATGAGTATGTGTAAGTGTTGGAAAGACAATGATTTTTCTTATTTTAATCGAATGAAGAGAAGGCAGGGAAGATGGCAGTAAAAATGGCACATCAACGAGGCACCAAGCTGACTGGCAAGATGATGATGAGGAAAGAGCAAGTGAGAAGAGAATAAGAGGAAAGACAAGATCGAGTACAAGCACGTAGAGATATACGTGATGGCACTCGATGGATGAAGAAAAGAAGAAGCACCACCCTTTTATACATGCATTGCACATAAAATCCTCTCACATGCATGTATGATGATCATACAATGACGTGCCGATCATGCCACCTAACAGTCCCTCTTCAGCCCCTATCATCTTATGCCAAAGGCGTTGTGTCTTCCATAAATTAATGTACCACTGTTTTTTAACCAGATCTTTTACTTTTTATTTTTTACTCTTTTATTCTCGTCATTTTTTTTATTCTCAACTTGACTGCAACGTCTTGCATTTTCTTGGGCGCACCTGACGATCAAAACGTGTTGGTGTGCACATCGGCCATCACAAAGACATACCGACATCTTATACATCTTGGTATAAAGGATTCGTGGAAAAATTTTGTCAGAGAAAAATGTGCAAAAATAAAAAACAACAGTATATATATAAAAGATAAAAATTAAATAAAAAAATATTGAGCATAAAAATTTTTTTAAAAATTTAAAAATGAAATAAAAGATAACGAAAAAATGAAAAAAATAAAATGACAACTTCTCATTGTGGAATGATGGAGATACTAATGAATCTCCAAGCTGTCAGAGAAACAAGCCAATCGAAAAAGAAATGAAAAACAATTTTAAATTTTTTAATCTATTTTTGTTTTTCCAGTATTTGATACGAGCAAAATTGTCCATAAAGAATTTATCTGTTGTCTCGAGTCTATATAGTCAAACTTAGATACTTGTTTTGTTGAAAGGTATAAGACAAGAGGAAACGTATAAAGGCATAAAAAGATGGTATGTAAAAAAAAAAATAAATAAATGAGACAAGGAGCGTAACCTTCGACAAGTATATGGCAAGAAAAAAAAAAAAAAACTAAGCAGGTATCATCTTGCCCCTTTTATTTTTCTATCATGTTGGGTGCCTTCCAGTAGCATCTTCATGACCTTCGATAGATCAATACACTCATGTATTTATATATCATATATACACCTTATCGATACTAAAAATTTTGTTATTAGCATAAATATCAAAATATTCAAAGAATCTTCGGAGAAATATAATTTAAATTTTTATATTTACAACAGTGTATATATATGTATAGAAGGAGAATTAAAAAAATTGAATAAAATTATAATTTGAATTTATAACAAATTTTACTAGTCAAAATAATAAAATTAATTGTATAATAAGAAATAAATATTATATTTTTTTCTATATTTGTTCAGCGCTATTCGGAATATATTTATATATATAACCAATTAATTATTTGGAAAAAAAATTCGAAAATAAAAAACAACCGGAATGATTTTTTTCTCATTACAACAAGTGTTATCGGTAAACGACTAAGTCAACTCTCCGAATTCAGGCTATATGAGATCTATTCACGAAAATTCGATATAACTTTTTAACTATCAATTTAAAATATGATATGTCCCAATAGACCAAGTAGAGGATGTTTTTATCTATTCAATAAAACAGCCCAAACAATTTTAGAGGATAAAATAGTTGGAAATAATGAAATAAATTGTAGTAAATGATTATTAAATTTTTCTCATCTAAATTATCACATTTCATTTCTCTCAATTATCCTGTCAATAGTGTTTCTTGTATACAGCCACGCAATATTGACGTAAAACTCTTCCGCTTTTATTCACAAATACTATTTATGACAAAAAAAAAAATTTATACTTCAACTCAGCCATTGGATCTCAGTTGTAAATATTCAAACAAGTATAGAAAATCCAGACGTATAATATTACATTTACACATCAGACATGAAAATTTTATTTATCTTTACGCTTTTTATATATTTTTTTTCATTTTTATCATTGAACGTTCAATAGCTGCACAAGAGTCGTTTGATGATCGTAAATGTTTTTGAAAAAAAATGCGTTACGTTTTATGTATGAGAGAAAAAATAAAAATAATAAAAAAAATCTGGTTTAATGTTACTGAACTTTCGATTTCGCGCTTCTTGGTTAGCAATGTTCATGTGTAAATTTTATACACACAATTTAATATACCTGTATATATTTGTCGAAATGATTTATGTAAAATCGGAGGCGCGTAAAACATCGTTTTGTCTGTCTCACAAATACATAGGATATATATTTTCCGCGTCGATAAAACGGAAAAAATTTTTTGTTCTTTCAAAACCGCGTGTATATAATACAAAACATCTTTAGTGTTTGAAATTCTTATCCGTTTCACGAACTGTCCTTCCAGCTCTCTATTCAAATGGGAGAAGAAGTTTTTATTTACTATCTATTATTTATTTATTTTTAAAATTTCGTTTCTTGAAATAAAATATATATGCACATTAAACAAAAAGAAAAAAAGGAGAGAATTTAAATTTTTTCGTTTAAAAAATATCATGGCCAAGTCTAGTCGAGAAAATATACAACAAACTTCAAGTTGTAAATCACAAGACCCTAGAGCACCACCACTATGGCACACCTTGAAGTCAAGTGAAGTTCATGTAAAATCTTTCTTAACCATTTCCTTAATGTGCACATATATATCCTCATCTTCGTGAAGAACGATATACATTCATCTAACAATTGATACACCCACGTTTTAATATTTCATTTATTTACTTGAAAAAATACTTCAATGGCGACTCTAATTACATATGTATACACACGATTTACTTGAAATAAAAAAATAAAAAATTTTACTTGTAAAATAAATATTTAAAAATATTCAAGGATAGAATTCTCAAAATAGCATCAATGATTATTTCATAAATATTTAATAATTCAAAGAATTCAAAAAAAACAAAAATAAATTAAAATATTTAAATAATAAAACTTTTAATTAAATGTATGTATTAAGAAGATACACTATTTTATGACAGTAATTTTTTCAAATATAATGTTTAATGAATTTAAGGTGAAATAAAGATTAAATGTGCAAGTTCTTGTCACATTTTCACTGCCATGTACTTTGAAATATAATTTTTATATAGGATTGCAAAGTAAAATAATAATAATTTCTTGCCTCAAGAAAGATTTGATCTTGACAATCAAGAAAAAAAGGGGTTGAAAAGAGACTATACTATGCGTTGGCAATTAACCAGATTTTTATATGAAAAACGAGCTTGAAAATAGCGCATTGCAAACAGACATTATGGTGCGCATCGTCAGATCTTATCATTTGCGATCAGAGAGCATTCGCGCCAGGGATTTAGTTTTATCTTACACCGAGGTGTATACCTCAGTCCGATCTTCACCGCATGCTATTTCTTGAATTTTTTTATATTAAAAAGAGAAAAAAAAAATACAAAAAGATACTCAGTGTTAAGTTTTAACATAGTCTGTTAATGAACACAAAAAAAAAAGGAAAATATTAATAATAAATATAAAAATAAACAAAAAAATAATCATCGAAAGTTGTTTTCATAATATTCAAGCGTATTTAATTATTCCAAGGATAACTATTAATATAAATTATAAAATAAATAGTTTTTTATAAATCAATAATATTTTATAAAATATATTGACATTTTATTTTGTAATTTAAAATTTTTTCAATATTGTTAATTACGAAATTAAAAAAAAAAATATCTCCAAAATGAAGTGACAAATGTAATTTATTTATTGATTAATGGTATATTGTTTTGTTGACTAAATTGATGATTTAAAATTTTTCAATGTTATTATAATGATAGCTATTGATATAGATGGGTTAAAAAATAAATAAATAAATGGATTTGTAAGGGAAAAAAATTTAATAAAAAGGGGTTAAAGAGAAAAATATTTAAAGAGTATATTGAACATGAGGAAACGTAATTTCGTCCCACGCCTTTTTGTATATGCCAGAAGTGTCGGTGCCGAGAGCCGTATTTATATGCATAATTTATTCCTCTTCATTCAAAAGTATCATGAGCTTTGCTAATACGATTGGAACATTATCCATGGCCGTATGTCACTGACCACCTACCTATTCCATACAACCAACTACAATCTACAATGTACTAACCTGGTTAATTTTTTATTATTTTTTTTCATTCAAATTTATCTCTATTTTCTATGAGGGAAAAATTTATTTTTACTATTTTTTCTTATTTATTTTTTTTTTCTATTCAATTTCTGTATTTATAATGAAATTTTTCAATTTTATTGTAATAAATATTGATTTCTCTAAGTAATTATTTATACTCGCTGCTATTTGGATTTAAATCAATAATTTCTATTTTACTTTTTCCATCAACAAACATTTAAAATAGAAAAAAGTAAAAAATAAAAACATTGTAATGTACAAGAGATTTTTATGTATATTAACTAATTGTCTTTCAAGACAGACATTAGAATATTTTTAACAATATAATACATGAAATGTTATTGTTCTCAATGTACAACAATTATACATTGTATATACGTAGATAAAGTAAAATGAAAAACACAAGTAAAACCGAGTTTATACTTATTGTATTGTAAGTTCACCACCCACATTGTTTGATATTATATTTCCTATCATGTAGAATAGCAATTTTAATTTTTCAAAATATTCAATCAATTTAAAAAAAATGTAATTATAAAACGCAATCGTTTATAAAATTCAAATGACGTTATTATATTTAAAAAAAAAAGAAAAATCCACCAACGATTAAAATCAATGATTAAATTTATTTTCGCTGGATATGATCGATCATTTGAAACAGAGAAATGAGAGACATGATCGATGTGTCTATGAGGAGTAAATCTTTGGAATGTACTGCATGCGTGTTTGATGCTGATCCATCCAGTACACACCTTTATATATTTGTATAAATATATATTGATTTTAATTTTTATTTTATAGTTTATTTATCTTTATCTTTTTTTTATTTATTTTAACGACACCCCAACCTCGCCCCGTGACCTCGCAACCGTATTCCAATAAGTTACTGTAATTTATTTGCTGTTACGATCCTAAAACTTTAACAACGATATATGTGCTAAGATTTTATTGGATTTTTAACTGGGGTCAAAAACTGTAAAGTTAACTACGACTAACACACATCCATGAATAAGATAAATGTTCAACAAATAGTTAATAATTCTTGTAAATAAATATTACACTATACGATGAAGAAAAGAAAAGAAAAAAAAAAAGGTTTTTTTTTTAGATTCCCACGTTAATTTGAAATATTATATAGGAGAAATGTTGTAGTGGTGATAAATTTTATCACATACTGATATAACTTTAAGTTGTAATTTGAAAAATAGTTTTATTATCAAAAAACTCACCAGGATAACCCTCAGGTATGACTATTTCCGGTCCAACTTTGACATCATGACGATAACGATGCATAAGTAGAGTTGCTGTTACACGTAATGAACGTTGTTGTTGTTTATACAATAGTATTGGACGACCACCACCACCCTCAACTCTAACAACTCTTGGTAATGAAAAACGTTCCAAAAATTCACCAAGTGATGCAAATCCATTTGATGAACCGGATGCTTCACCAGTTGCTTCACGTGAACTTGGTAATGAATCGTCTCCAGTTCCAGTTGCTTCACCACTTGACAGTGTTGAAAATTCACCACTCGATGACATTGTTTTAACACTTTTTTTTTTTTTTTGATTTTTTTAAAAATTAAATATTTATTATTTTTTTTCTTGTTTTAATTTTTATATCACAACGTAATAAAACATTACACAAATCACGTTTTTTAAATTCACAAAAATTTAATAGTTTCTTCATCAAAAATATCTGAAATAAAAATATAACAACAGTTAGATTATTAAATTTAAAATAATAGAAAATAAAAATATGTAATAGTAAATTTAAACACTTTTGGCGTTGATAATTATAATGATAGTGAAAGGAAGTCGTATTTTGTTCCATAATGTGAGTACAAATAGTACAATAATTGATACTTTCTATCATCTTTTTAGTGCGTTGTTGTTAGATAATCATGAAATTAAATTCAAAAAAGAGTAAAATAACTGTGTATAAATGTATCATCTATTTAGGTAGTCATAAAACAGGTTTACTTGTGTTTATAAATGGATATTTGTGAGAAACTACAACTCCAACATACACCACCACAATTATTATTGAATTTGCGTAACATAAGAATAGATATATAGCTAGCTGCTTGTCTTGATATTATATGGTCTTGGTGAGTTAATGCTTTGAGGATGACACTTTGAATGAAACAAAAAATAAAAAAGTATGACAGTGACTTGAATGCGTGGGTTTGGTGAAACAAATTGATGAAAAATTGAGGCAAAATATATATGTATACAAGTACTCATTGAATGGTCATTGTTAAAAATAAAATTTAGCTAATAATACAATGTGCCTTTGACAACAACTATCATGATGATAATGATGATGGATTTACAAGTTGTACTTAGTGACTCTTGCCACTGGTTTTTCTAAAATATACATTCAAATGGGTTTTTTTTTTATGTTTATTTCTATTCAACTGTTCTATTCACGTTAAATTTGCTAACCATATGCATAATATGTCTGCTAACCACATAAACATTGTGTTTAAAATTTTTTTAATTTAATATTACTGTTGAGTGTATATGTCAACGACATCATTGTCATAATTCGTCTTCAACATTACCTCATAAATAAATTTTCCTTTTTTCATTTACCAAGATAATTATTATCTTTTATTTATTGTTTTTCCTTCATAAATCATTCTTCGCAAGGATGTAAGTTTTTTTAATGTGTTTTCAATAATTATTCTATATATATATAGTAAATTAAAATTTACAATATGGAAATTTATGATGGAGTTATTATGAAAAAAATTAAATGATATAAATTTAGTCATTTGTTGAAGGTCGTAATGATTTATATCGTAAAATTTTTTAAGTTAATTATTATGATTTGATGGGAGGAGAAGGATCAATGACCGTCGTTTGTGGTTGATCATAAAAAGCGGGAAAACATGATAAAAATATAAGTCTATCATGTTAGTTGAGGGTACAAAGACGAATAATAATTTTTATCGTCAATGGAATGTATACTCTTCCGTGTATGTGTTATTCACTTGGATTTATTTTATTTTTTCATTTGAGGTATCGTGACTAAATTATTCAAGGACCTGAAAGGCAAGTATTTTACTCGGATGAGTGACTTGCAACTGTAAGAATATACATGTATATATAGTTACACCCAATATCCAGTGTATATTACAAACTCAGCATATAATAGGTATTATATTTTCCAGATTGAATCTGATACAACTCTTATCATCTCATTTGTTTCGGATTAAAAAGAAAATTAAATAAATAAACCAAAAAAACATCATTAATTGATGGAAAATTTAAAATATGCTAATTAACTTTGTGTGATTTTTAAATTTAAATAAATAAAAGTTTTAGCTTGTTGACATTTGTACGATTAATCATTATCATCTTTTCATTCGTCTTATTTACAATGGAGTAATAGTATATAGATCTAAAATCCCATTAAACATGAAATGCAATTGACTTGTCTTTTTAGACACTTCAATAGACGTAATTTATATTGACAAAATAAATATTTAAAATAAAAAAAGATAATAGTAATTTTCCTCTTTTTTTTTCACGTTTATTTCTATAGGTATATCCTTCGTAAATAAATATTATTTTTATCATTAACTTTTTATTCAACAAAGAAAAAAAAAAATGTATATATTTATTTTAATTATACAAACTAATAATATATGATATTTTTTTATTTTTAATCCAGTAGTGGTAGCAATCGATCTTACATGCTGGAAATTTTCATTCTTCTTAGCAGGTGTTCCATGAGTATTTTTCTTTATCAAGCCGGTTTTTCAGGGTCTCAAGGGTTTTTTTTTTTTGTTTAAATAAAATGGAACAAAATTTAAAAAAAAACGACAACATCCATAGGTGTGGGTGGGTGGGTGTATGTGTCCGCGATAAAGAACAACGCGATATCGATAATAATGTAATTGATGTTTTATCAAGCTCACAGTTGCACAAAACGCGTTTTGATAAAAAAAAAAACAACAACAACCGCAAAAACTTGCGATTGAAGGTGACGCTAACCAGCTGACGATGATGCCGATCAACCCGACACAGCGAATGAGATCGTAAGACTAACGTGGAGTAACTTTTTTGAACCAACATGATGCGAGATTTACTCTCAACTCCCCACTCAAACAATCTGAATAACTAACTCTTTACACAATACAAAAGGTAACACAAATAATAGGTAACACAAAATACACGTTACAATTCTATTCTTGTTGTATTTTTTTTTTTTTTTTTTTTTTTGTTAATTAAACAAATACAAATAAAAAAATTATTTCTCTAAATTTATCAAATCACATTTGATATCAAGTATTTAAAACATAAAAAAATAATAGAAATTTTAATGAAAATATTATTTAATTAAGTAGAAAATATATGATAAATAAAATGATTGATAAATTTTATTTTTTTATGTAAAAAAATTATTAAATCAGGAAGCATTTTACTTGAGTGCAAATTTATCATAAGATGTAAAATTTAAGCGGATTAAAATTATCAATAAATGAGTCGAGCATAATAATTTTGATAATATATAAATTTGTACAAAATAATTGGAATAAGAAAAAAAAAAAAGGTTTAAAATGTAGTTAAATATAATATAAATGATACAAAAATTTTTTCATCATGATGTTTATATACCATATGCTTATTATGTACATATGTATGAGAATATTGGCGACGACATATGGCGTACTACTTCGTATAAATGAATCCGTTATCAGCGATTGCAGTTACCTTTTTGCCTGTATATCAGCCAATTTCAACCGATTGAAATAAAGATATAAAAATCACACAAACTACTGATTTTTTTTTTTTTAAATGTCTTTAATCATAAGTAAATGACCAATCATTTAAATTTTTTAAAATCAACATTGTTATAATAAATTTCTCAATAATTCATTATTGATAATTTGTTAAATTTTTATGTGCGTTTATAATGAGTTAATTATTGTGATTGTGAAAGTGAAAATACAAATGTTATATTGTTTGAAACAAAAAAAAAGAATAAATTTTTTTTGTAATAAAAAAATTGAAAAAAAAAAGTTTCTAAAAATTGCATAAGAAATGTAGTTTGTAAAAGAGAAAAAAAATGTTAATAAAAGTTGGAGACAAAGAAAAGTCAAGTGTTTAATCTATGATAGTTGTTTTATAAAAAATAAAAATAAAAAATAAAAAAAACAAATAAATAAATGAAACAATATCGTAGGCGTGCAGCCGTGCAGGACCTATGAGTCCTTGCAATAAATTAAAAAAGAAAAAAAGGTTAAATAATAAAAGAAAAATTTAAAGAAAAAAGAACAAACAAAATGATACTTTCACATTCCGCATGTATTTTACGTTTGAATTTCTTCTTGGCATATATCTAATAATTAAATTAAAATGAAACACAAGAATATTATCGTAATAATAGTGTTGATGTAAATGACAATCAGAGTGTCATTGTGAAAAGTAATTGCTGTACATATTTATAGATATATGATGAACAACACATAGTATTATGTGATGGTGATTATCAGTTGGTGGACAGATGTATATAATCACTGTCTACATAATTGTTTTTGTAAAACATATACTCGTAAAATTGGCAGGATGGACAATAAATAGCATTTGAATAATAAAAAATTAGCAAAGAAATAAAATTCTCAAGGACATTCATTTGCATATATAACTTTTACAAAATTAAATATTATTTCAGCACAAAAAAAAATAAATAAATAATAGTAAACCTCGAAATAGCCAGACGAAAAATTGATGACTCAACGGTTAAAAACACTTTGGCAAATTACTTGAGTTTTATCTTGATATTTAAAAGTTTTTTTTTTTATCAAAAAGATCATCTACATTTATACCAGTTTGTATGAGAGTTTATAATGAAAAAAAAAATGTACGTATATTTTTCAAAAAAAGTAAAAGGTATATATATAAAAATCGAGTCGTAGTGAGTTACTAAAAACTGGATCCAGGTCCAACAGTTTATCTGGTATAAAACCAGTTTGATACATAGATTTTTATAGATGAAAAAAAAAAAAAAATACAAGATGATGTAGAAAACTTGACTCTACACATACAGACAAAACCAAATGATCCTTAAATTTACGTATTTTAATGGAGAATAAATTTTTAAATTGTATATTTAAAAAAATATTATACACAAAGTGTTGATTTTAAAACAGGGAAAATGCATTGGTAAAACAGTTAGAGAAGAAATCAAAGATATCAAAGATCCGCTTGCATGTATGCTTTAAATATTGGAATAACTTGAAATATAATAAAAAAATTAATAGCATATATAAAAAGAAAAATAATCATACACGCGATGGCCGTAGTAACTGGTAGAATTATCACAACACCTTATTACTCAATTTAAATTCTGAATATATTCAAGTTTTTTTCATTTTTACATACATCCATCTGGAAGTATTTTCTTCGTTGATAATTTTTAAAAAGCCCAACATATATTTTCGTACTTTTTATATATCTATATATTTATTATTTTACGTTTAATGTTAAGCAAAAAAAAACAACGTTTATGATAGTACGTTTGATAATAAGCTTCATGAAAGTATGCTTGACAAAAAAATCATGTCAGCTCTCGGTATATTTTATGACGACGTTGATATATTTACCCTGGAGCATGCATGTTGCATCTACTTTTTTTTTGTTGTCCTTAGTTCAACATCAGATATGCATTTATGTCCAATAAGGGAAAATAATTTCATTGAGAAGATGTATGTAATGAAAGAATCTGATGATGAGCTTGTTAAAAAATTAACGGCAAATGTAATTTTCTTTTTTTTTTTTTTGGAGATGACACAGTGAATTACCTTGCAAGGCTACGTAAACATCTTCAGTATTAAAAAATCATATATATTTTTTTATTGGTAGATGCAAAGATTGAAATTATGCAGCACCAAATATAGGCTTTGCACTTTCGCCCGAAAGTATATATACGATGGCGTTTCAAGGTCCCTTATTTTTATTTATTATTTTTTATTTTTCAGATGTTAAACATATAATCGTGCAATTGGAAAAGCCGCCAAGTTTGCAAGCCCTGTCAAAATGTGGCTATTTTATTACTGCTCATACACCGACCTCTTTCATAAATATTCAAGTCGAAAATTTCTCCAGGCCATGTTCGAAAATATACAATGACATAAACAGTCTCTTGCATACACACAAACTGATATCTTGCGCAATCGGTGAAGCTGACCATTCACACCAGTTTGATATTTAAAAGATTCAACTTTTTATATGGTTCCATCTTTTATCTTTTGATTCACATAACATTTACAAAAAAAAAAATCCAAAAAACATGTGATACATACTTTGTTGCTAACACAAACATGTACGAAATATATTTTTCAATCGAATTTTTTTCATGTAATTTTGCTTTGATCGTCTCATTCATTATTATGTTTGCGTGTTACATGATCATTTTCATTTTGTTCGTGATTACAATCTATCGATCGATATTTTCTCATTTGCGTTGTTAATAAATTCCAGAAGTATTTTTCAAGTGCTTGGAAGGTACAAGAGGGCCGAAGGGAAGCAAATAAATGTAAGACTTTTGTAATTAAATTATCAAGAGTTATTCTTTACGTTCTATGTATATTTTAAAATTATTTATTTTTCATTTTCAACACCGAAACGTTTAATTAATTTGGCTCGAGGTGGTATATTACAGAATTTATTAAAGACAGAAAAAAATTTATATGACTTAATCGCGCATAGGCACCAAAGAAAAAAGCATTTTGCAAGGATGTTCGTTCAATAATCATTCAACGATAAATTTGCCCACTGACGTCATTACCGTGTAATTACTTGAATTATTTTTATTTGAATAAAAAAATTAATACTATTTGTTTTATCATTATTAAACATATTATATTTTTTTTAAATAGTCATTGATGTTCAATTATGCATGAGAAAGCATTCTATTAGCTCATATATAGATAGATGTGAACAAAAAATTAAAAAATTAAAAAGTTATGTATCGAATAAAAAAAAAAAAAAGAAATTATTTTTTTTTTTTTCAGCATATACGGTCTTGGTGGCCCCTTGCCAAGCAGCAAATTGCATTGTCACGTTGTCGGATCGTTAATCGCATGGCCGTTGACACCTTTATAATAGAGCGGCGAATGTTTCCGCGTGCTTGACGCGCCTTCTTCCCTTTGAAGACGTGATCGAAAGAATATGTTATATTACATATATTATGCATGAAGTTTATGATTTTGCGAAACTAATATTGACAGTATATTTTCATTACAAAAATTGATGGAATTTAATTTTTTTATTTTCCCCCCAATGAAATATGAAACTTCATCAATAGACAATGATTCTAATTAACATCATATTATTTCATGAATAATAGAGTTTAAAAAAATACTTGGAAAGAATTTAAAAAATATTAAGGTATCAACACGTGACAGGTTTATAATTAGATATAAAAAAAAAATGTTTGTTTCTGTTTTTATTACAGAGGCAAATTAAAAATGAAATAATAAAAAAAATAAAATAAATAAATAAGACATTTACAAATAGCAAGTCAAGAAAAAAAAAAGTGAAAGTATATTGGAATGAAAATAAAAGTAAAAAATTAAATTTGACGTGTAGAATATAGAAATCAGATCAATTTTGGGGAGATCAACATTAAGTATGAGTCACCTACATACAAATGTCACCCATATTATTTCCTAGCAATGCAGAATTTAATTTCTGCGTATATGCAGTATATATACGATTAAAAATGAGAAATCTAAAACAGTTACTCCAAAAACGTCAGAGATCTAGTGACTTGTATATGTTACGTATTTATATGTACAAACTAAACCGCATGATGCCACAAGAAAAAAAAAAAAATATATATAAGAGAGACCTTTTACTGTCCTGTCAAAAGAGTGTCTTTCTTTTTGTAACGGGTGAGGCCTCTTAAATCGACAACAAGAAATACCTAAATCAATCACCGTAATTAACGCTAGCCATTGTACCGCTAGAATGGAGATTAGCCTTTGCTATTTTATAAACAGATGGGCAACTAGCTTACCACCATTTATAGTTTGCATTTCTTGTTTATAATGTGACACACTAAGATCTTTGCTTCATTGAAAATTCTATTTCAAGTATATACATAAATACACGAGCCTCGGATTTCATGATGATTTTGTTTTATCAGTCTCGACAGTGGATAAACAAATGAGAATTAAAAAAAAATTATTTAAATTACCAAGAAAGATGTTATTTGCTAAAAACTGAGTAATAAAATGTCACTGATAAAAAAATATTTATTGCAAACAAATCTTTATTTATATGTATGTAAATATGGCACAACATGAAATAAATTTCAATTTGTTGAAAAAACAAAATATATTATAATAAATGTTGATATTTAAAAAAAAATATTATTAAAATTTCTTCTGTGCTGGTTCAACATATGGATGTGCTTGAATCCATTCAAGTGCTCTTTGAATTGCTGGTGGAATTTTTGGTACACTGGCTCCACTGAATTGGGCACCATTTTCATTAGCAATATATTTAATTTCAATTGGTGTACCATCTGGAGCAGTCCATGAAGATGTACCAGTAACTTCAGATATTGGATTAGCAGATCCAGCATTTTTAACGATTCCTTTTTCATTGACAGATATACCATTTTGAGTTTCAAATTGATTTACAAATCCTCCATCAAAACTAACGTCTTGAACTTGACGAAGAATTGCAATTGGTTGTGATGGTAATACAGCAGCACTTGTTATTGCCATCATGGCAAGACTCACGATTAAAAAAGTATTCATTGTTGATGATGAGTTCGGTAGATGAGTTGAATTACTACTGATGAAGTTGTCAGTTATCTTGGCTCTTTTATACGAACATCTCAGGTAATCATGACATTGTGTTTCCACTATTGAAGTGTTTTTTTTAAATGTCAAAAACATATTTGGTTGGTGACATTTAGCGGGTGGATAATGTTGAGAAATATGTGTGTTTTTTTTTGTCATTTTTATTGATCCAGTCATCTTTCGAAAAATTTGTTATGTGGTACAAGGTTTATGATTCTCATAAACAAATAATTAAATATGACATAATTATAATTGAAAATTATTAATAACATCACGTCTACTCATCACATCTACTAGAATCTCGATAATAGGTACTGATTAATATTAAATATTTTTTATAATTATGGTTAGATTGCAACAGATTTTTTTAAACGTCAATATATTTTCCGTCATTCAGTCACTAATCATCTCGACACTTATTAATGAAAAAGAAAAGATTCTCTTTCTTTTAAAGGTTCAATATATTATTTTATCTTCAAGCGTTCAACTAATTTTTTTTCATTATGAAATATCATATGCTATAAATTACTTTCAATTCGGTGATATGTATGCATCCATATAAATTTTTTATATTCATTTTTCAAAAGTCATAGTTCATGATTATGAATTTTATTTTTTACGCATGCTAATGCTTATGATATTACTTCTGTCACTTTCTGTGTCGCATCCGGTACTCATCAGTATAGCAGAATTTGATTTTATTGCATCAAATTTTTTTGTCTAGTCTGAATCTCGGAAGAGAAGGCTTACGAGCGAAAAGAAAATTTTTTTTTTATTAAAATTTCTTCGAACTCTCTTCATCATTACATATGTATCATTTTTCAATATACTAAAAAATTAATGTTGATAACGGTAATAATATGCTCTTGCTGATGAATATAACTGTTATATTATTCTTGAAGATTAACCGTAACACTAGTTGACAAGCCGATCAAATGCGTGATGCAGCGTTATCGTATCATGCATATGTATATATATTCGTCAGTAAGTGTGTAAGCCAAGTATTTTTGCAAGGAAGAAAAAGAAAATCGAACGACTTTTGTGTTGAGAAGAAAAATAGTTTAAATAAATAAATAAAAAATTTATAAAACAAAAAACCTTTAACCTTCTATGCACAAAAAAAATTCACAGTCAAATATTTATCTTGAGTATAAAATATAACAGAAATGCACGACATCATTCTCGTCTATGACTATATTGATGCTTCTTAACGGGTTTGGACTTTTCATTCTAGCCTAAGGACACCTCACCAACAACGTTGACGGATACTGCATATATTGCAAATAAAAAAATATTCATACATTCATTTTTAACTATGAATTCATGCAAAACATAACGAAGAGTAAATAACTCTTATATGGACTTTAATATAATATAGATTTCCCACGATAATATTTTTTTTTCGATTCGAAATAGAATTTTTAACGGATTTTTCATGAAGATTTCTGTATGACTTGCGTATCATTGAAACCAAGGTGATTTGTATAAGAACTTCTGGTCTTCACAATTAAAATTATATGTAACTATGTAGATAGATGATTTGCATTTTATCTAGCCGTGAGATTATTATGCAAATTTTATACAATCATATGTGCTTATTTACCTTATAATATGTTGAATTTTCAATTTTCATCGATTCAATTCCAAGTTACATATCAATATCAAGACAAAAAAAAAAACAGTCTTAATAAACCTACGTATTCATTTGCCAATAATATATACTGTATTATGTAATTTAAATAGTAAAAATGTTAATCGAATTATTATTTACTATCTTGATAGAAAAAAGCTGACTCAAGTGTGGATCTCATTCAAATTAATTTATAGATAAGCTATAATCCCGAAAGTATATTTTATAAAATATTTATTATTAATGCAAATATGATTATTCGAATGGTTTTTTTCAATAGTTTAAAAGCAATAAAAAAAAAAAAATTAGTTCTATGATATTTAGCAAAGAATGACGGTTCAAATTATGATTTTTTTTTATTTTTTAAAACAACATATTGTGTTTAAGCACAATAGAAAGTAAATAAATATTCGAAACAATTGAAAAACATGACTTTTATTGAACTGAATTTTATTCAAATTATAGTAATTTAATAAAAACCGATAGTTTATTATTTAGAGTAAAAAAAAAACTTTATTTTTCAATCGTAAATGTTTAGGGTACAGAGAAATTTTACTTTCTGTACTGTTTATGTGCCGTTAGAAATAAGTTTCACCTATTATACTTTTGATAAAACTGCACTACATAACTCGATATATTTCTACCTCTATTTTCACGTTGAAAGACAAAACAAAAAAATGATTGATTCTACATTGACAATGGAGTATATAATGATGTCGCAATAGCATAAAAAAATATATATATTTTTTCTCATTCAGCTTATAAGCTAATACTTTGTTGCAACGTTAAACATCTTGTTTGTACAATGAGATTCAAAATGCAACAACGGGACAACTCTGAGGAAAAATTAATTCATGTGCAATATATTTGCATTGTGTACTTTGAAGCTGATGCCAGTTTTCATCTCTTTCGTAATTTTTATTTATTATTTTCTTCAATTCAAGCACAATAAATAATATATGAGAAAATTTCAAAAATATTTCACGCGGAAGTTACAATTGTCAGAAACAATTATAATTATTTTGTGTCTGTTGTTTTTGTTTTATTATTATCAACAAGTAATTTTTTCTATTAGTCATTATACTCTTGTATTATTATGTTTTTCGCAATTTCGTAACTAATTGTCAGTATGAAATTTTTTTTAAAAAGTCAGGGAATCTGTTAGTGAGTTACCAAGGCACTTGCACAAATTTATTCCGTGGGATCAACTTTCGTCGTCACTTAAAATGTAGACCTACGTAACACAGATATTTTGTACGTATCATACGATCATCTGCTATTCAATAAAATTAACTTTTTATTTTCCCATTATACATATATATAACTGATGTTTTTTATTATTTCTAACTGAATTTATTTTGTGAATGAAAATTAGCAAGGAGTTGTTGATCAATCAGTATTAAATCGAGTATTCACGATAAATATTTGAGTCGATATGAGGAAAGGCATTCTGCAACATGCTAGAGGCCAGCATGTTGAAGTCATTGGTGATTTGATAACTGTACATCATCAAACCCCACAGGGACTAAAAATCAACATTGGCTTTGTATTTTTTAAATTCTAATTTTATGTAGAAACGACAGAGTATATGAAAAATTCGCAATGTATAATTTCTTTTTTATTATTATACACTGTTTTAATTAATTATAGTGGTATCTAACTTTCGGTTCGCTTCATCAAAAAAACTATTAGCTTTTTTCATGTCTTAAAATAATTTATAGTTAATAAATAAATGAAGAAAAATTAAAACACTGCGCTCAAAGCTGCAAGTGACAAGATTACCGGTGGAAATTTGTGAGGATCTTACTGTTTATTTTACTACCAATGTCATATTAAATGAAATAAATTGTCTAAGAAAATACAAAACTAACATACCATTTATCAGCATCAGCAACGTTGTCCTTTTTGGTGTTAATAGAACAACCAATTCATTCTGCTCTAGTTTTCCTTCAGTCAGTGCATCAGTTATATCTGATGTCTTCATTGATGCAACAAGACGCTGTAACAAAATAAAGAATTGAAATATTAAATGAATAACCAGCAAATATTTATTGATTATTTTTACAATGTTAATTTATCTTGAACAATTATAAAAACTTACCTTATTCTAACTGTTATTCCATCTAGGTTTTGACTGTACTCATTTGATGAATCAAATGTACTGAGTGTTCAGTCCTAATCAGCTTCAGCTTATCCATCATCATTTGGATAGATAAGAAAATTAATTTCACCACCATTCTTTGTTTAGTAGTGCCAAAACCTTGATTACTCGTATAGCCATGTTTTCCAAATACACAAGCCACACTTGTTTGTATCTATAAACACCAAAGAATAATAAATATTACAATGCAAATGTCAATTTTTATTTACATGGAAGATTATTAGCAAAAAAAAATTAGCAATATGAGATTCACACTTGTCAAGTCATGTTAATCAACAGAATCTTGATGGATCAATTTTAGCTTTTTTCTTGTACTGAAATGTACTGAATAATATTTATTTACCTCATCGCCATTTTGGCATACGAACACCGCTTAACCATCATCGACAATATGAGATTGTTGTATGAAAATAACAACATCCAACTACAACTTATTACTCACTGAATTGACACTAATTAAACGAACCGATTAATATTACAAGTAAACTATTAAATAGCCCGATATTATTATAAAGTTATCACTCGCAAAGCAACATGTTGTTGTTGACATATTGATTATTATTGAACTCATATGACATCATATGATTTTTATTTCGTCACTAAATTTCCCTAGAAAATTACTTAAATAGGAAAACGACAGGTGCACATCTAAGCGCTTAGAATTTCAACTTTAACTACGCCGGCAAAAAAGATAGCTAGTTTAAATTCAATTAATTATTATCATTATATTTTACTTGTCATTGCAGATAAAAATAATTGGTCAGTGTCAGTGTCACATATAAACAATTAAAGGTATTAATGTGTCAGTTTTTAATAACATTGACTCATTGGAAAAAATTGTAAATATAAAATTAAATTAAAATAGTGAATGTTTACTACGTCTTTTAAATATAAAATGCAATAAAAATGTACAACATATTCCAACAGTGCATTAAAAAATAACACAAATACATTGACAGCTAAATATTGTATACATTATACACAATCAGAATCCATATTTTATTTTTTCCTATCAAAAAAATATAACGTAACGTCACCAGAATTATTAAACACATTGGAATAAATACACACAGTGGTGGTTGTGAATTTGATATCAACGTCTTCTCCTTGAAACGCCCATTTGTGTTTTATATACAACTTGGACATGGAGTGTTGTGATAAAATATGGCGATAGTTGACACATAAGTTTTTCTTATGTTTGTTTTTATTATTACTATTATTTGTTTATAATAAAAATATTTATAATAAAATAATTGTATTAAGTGAGCTGGTTCAATAATTTGTACAGAGTTTTATTGACTTATCGTGGATTAGATATGTCATCTCTAATATGCTCTGTTAAAATAATTCGTTTCGTGTGACTGAGCAAGTTGCTTCATGGAAGAGTATACAATATACATAGACAGTATTCATTAGAAAAATAGAAAAAATCAACTTCAAGACCAGTAGATTGCCAAACGTCAGTAAAGATAAATATAAACTTCATAAAGGTATTTGAAACATTGTAAATAGACAAAAAAAAAAAACAGCACAGGTTCGATCATAGCCAACGAAAATTACCTTGTCGAATTAATTTAAAGATAATTAAAAAATATATATTAAATTTAATTTATCGTTTTTAATTAATGGCTTTATATATCATAAGATTTATTATTAAGATTATTCACAAAATAAATTATGCACTTGTTGTTATTTTAAATTGAAAATAAAATTATTTATTTTTCTTTGTCTAAATTTTTTATTGTTGTCTATTTATGACTTTTTTTTTTTACGCGTTTATAATAGATTTTGCGTAATAAATTTTTATTATTATTACGGTGATATACTTAATAGTTTTTTTATTTAATTTAATGTTACCTTTGTTAATTCATTTGTGTTGTAAAAAAAAGAAATAAAAAAAACAGATGTTGACTTGAATAATGACAGATAATTTGTATGATAATGTTATTGTTTTTGTTTTTTAATTTCAGTTATTCATTGTTGATATTAAGTATATTATAAAATAAATAAAAATGGATCAAGAAACTGTATATGGTACACATGAAGACAGCCATGTAGTTATGTCAGAAAAAGTACAATCATTAGCTGGCAGTATTTATCAAGAATTTGAGCGTATGATTGCTCGTTATGATGAGGATGTTGTCAAAGAATTGATGCCTTTACTAGTCAATGTATTAGAGTGTCTTGATATTGCATATACTGAAAACCAAGAGCATGAAGTTGAATTGGAATTATTACGAGAAGATAATGAACAACTTGTCACTCAGTATGAACGAGAAAAACAACTTAGAAAAACAGCTGATCAGGTATAGAAATATTTCGAAATATTTCGAAATATTTTTATTTTTATAAATATAAATTTATTATTTATTAAAATTTATATTAATTTTTTTTCAATTAGAAATTATTGGAACTTGAAGATGTGGCAGAAGATGAAAGAAAAGAATTACTATCAAAAATTGATAGTTTAGAGTCAATTCTTCGTATGCTGGAACTCAAGACTAAAAATTCACATGATCATGGTACAAATGAAAATGCCATCACATCATCCCCTCAAAGAACACATTCCTACAGTAGAGTTTCTTATTTTTTTCATTTTTATTTTATGTAGCAAATATGCTTTGTTTCTTTATTTTTTTGTTGACATCGAAAAATTCTAATTCAAATATTCGTTTTATTTTTTTTTGTTTGCATGACGTGTTATTATTTACTGTTTTTTGTTCGTTTAGTTTTATTATTTTTTATATATTCATTATGTCAAAGAGATGGTGTTATTATTTTTATTATCATCAAGAACCATTTGAGATGACCTTGAAAAAGAAACATGTGCAATCCTACTCCCAAAGTGTCTCTAAAAATATTATCCTTGCACTGAAATGATAATTAATATTATTTTATATTTGTCATCTCATGAAATAATGTATTTGTTTTTTTGTTGATTATTATTTACTTTAGTTGTGCGTCTTGAGGAAAAAGAAGCTGAATTAAAACGTGAATATTCACGGTTGCATGAACGATACAATGAATTAGTTAAAACACATGTTGATTATATGGAAAGAACGAAAATGATGGTTGGTAGTTCAGAGAGACTAGAAAATACAACTGGTGGACGTGGTCCAGCAAGATTACCATCACTTGGTTTAGCTCATATGTCTAGAAGTTCTGGACCACTAAGTTATGGATTTCAAAGTTTAGAAACAAGTATGACTGCTGAAGATATTCA
Source organism: Aphidius colemani (assembly GCA_030523065.1). NCBI lineage: Eukaryota > Metazoa > Arthropoda > Insecta > Hymenoptera > Braconidae > Aphidius > Aphidius colemani. The sequence goes on along the minus strand of JAPYYR010000207.1, from coordinate 34,573 downwards.
AGAAGAATCATCAAGTAATGGAGCTAGTTTAAAATCAGAAATGTTTGATGATAATAATAATGACACAATTATTGAAGTTACTCATAAAAGTCAGCCAAGTAATAATACTGAAAACAAAACACCGATTAAAAAACGTGAGTAGAAAATAGATGGGACTAAAGATCAATTGAATAACTTGACTTAATTTTTTCAAAAGCATTTGTGGATGATAGTCCTGAGACTGATGTACCACCACTACCAATTGCCACACCAACAACACCAGTCATTTCAAAGTTTTCAAGTACACCTGGTGGTCGTAGTAAAACTGAACGAGAACAGCGTAGTGGTAATACACTCTATCAAGAATTAAGTTTTCAAGATGCTGATGCACTTGGTGAAATGGATGAGGGAGCAGATATTACTGGTAAATTTTATTTATAATAATACTCGATTGGCTATTAAACTAGTATATTCAAAAAAAAAAAAAAAAATATTATTCAAATTTCAGGCAGCTGGGTACATCCAGGGGAATATGCCTCATCAGGTATGTTTTTTTTAAAATAATTTTAAAGCCCAAAAAATAACTAATACAATATTAATAAATTAATTGATAAGTTGTGTTTAAAAAATTAATTAATATTTTTTTTTTTTTTTTTAATGGAACGAAATTACTAACTTATTGATTGATTTTTATTTCTTTTGCTGCTGTTTCAACTTCGACAATGTTTTTTTCCATGCATGTGATGAATAATCAGTCAATGACAACTTTTTCGGTAAGCTTTTATTCATGTGTTTTTATTAACATTTGCCAAAGAAAAAATAAAACATACTTTGATTGTTTTCAGTATAAATTAATTAAAACTTGAATGTAATTAATTTTTATATTTTGACTTGCAGGAATGGGCAAAGAAGTTGAAAACTTGATAATGGAAAATAATGAATTGTTGGCAACCAAGTAAGAATTTTTGTTTTTGTAATATAATTTAAACTAAACACTGTCATTGGTATTAATGAATTTAATCACATTTAAGGAACGCATTGAATATTGTCAAGGATGATTTAATCGTCAAAGTAGATGAGCTAACAAGGTGAGATTAAAATTAAATATTAAAATTCTATCATCAATTAAAACGGGATAATACTAATTCACATTTCCTTTTTTAATCAAGTGAACAAGAAATACTTCGTGAAGATGTTCGAGGATTACAACACGCAAGAGAAAAACTTCGTCAGCGAATAACTATCCTTGAAGATGAACTTAAAAAAGCCAAAGAAGAAGCAGAAACAGCTGCAAAAGCAACAAAAAGTGATGATGAAGAAGACGTACCACTGGCGCAAAGAAAAAGATTTACAAGAGTTGAAATGGCTAGAGTACTTATGGAAAGAAATCAGTACAAAGAAAGATTTATGGAATTACAAGAGGCTGTAAGATGGACAGAAATGATTAGAGCAAGTAAAACTGATCCAGCAAGTCTATCAGGGGGAAAACAGTCTGTCTGGAAGTTGTAAGTATATCATAAGTATTCAAATGAAAATATCAAATACTATTAATTTTATTTTTTTTTTTAATTTATAGTTTTAGTAATCTTTTCACTGGACCAGCTGATCGGGGGTCAATTTCAAGAAATCCTAATAATTTACCACACATTAGATACAGTGCGCCTTCAAATCAAGTTGTACCAGCACCACCACTTGATGCAATGCGTCGACGTACATTGAAAAACCGTCATGACTTTTTCGACCAGGGAGATACTATGTGAGAATTCATAATTAACTAATACATGCACTCAACTTTCTCTTAATTAATTCACATCTATTATTATTATTTCATTAGACTATCAAAAAAGTGTATATAGATAATTGTATGTTCCCTAATATTGATCAAGCAATTTACCGTTTTTTTTTATTTAATTCTTATTTATTTATTTATTTATTAGTTTTCACTCAAGAGTTATTATAAAACTAGTCAAGAATTTAAAACAGTTGATGTGATTAATCACTGTTTTTATTTCAATCATGTAAATGATAAATAGTGTATATTGTTTTCCTTGTTTTTTTTTTCAAAATGATCCATCTGTGATCCAGCGAATAAAAAAAATATAGATATATATTTATTGTATATTATATTATTATAATTTGTTATTATTTATAATTTAATTTTAGGTATTGTCATGTTAATAAATTATTATTGTATAACTAACGATAAAAAATTGTGAGGGATTTTAGATCTTCGGAAAAACGCGTTGCAAGACTTGCAAATGAAAGAAAAGAACAATACCGTCAAGTTCGCGCTCATGTTAGAAAAGAAGATGGGCGTTTACAAGCATACGGATGGAGCTTACCTGGTAAACCAAGTGCACCTGCAAGACAGCCAGTTCCTGTACCAGTATATTGTCGTCCACTTCAAGAAACTGAACCTGGAATGAAAGTAAATAAAATTATTAATATAATACAAAACAGCATTGAATTAAATTTTCTAATAATACTTTTTAGATTTGGTGTGGAGCTGGTGTTAATTTAAGTGGTGGTAAAACTCGTGATGGTGGATTAGCAATTGGTGGTAGTGTTTTTTATGCTGATGAAGCACAAGAAATAACAACAGTTAAAGGTGAAGTTGAAGATGCCGTTGAGCATTTAGATAAAGAATTACAAGAAAATGAACAACGTCGTATTGAAGCTGAAAAACTTGAACAACAATTAAGTTCACTTGTTTGGATATGTACATCAACTCAAAAAGTATCAAAAGTAACTGTGATAGATGCTAATAATCCAGCTGAAATTTTAGAAGTTTTCAATGTTTGTCAGAGTCATTTGTTATGTATAGCAAGTGTACCTGGTGCCAAAGAAAATGATTATCCACAAAGCAATGATGATTGTTCATTGAGATTAGCTAATGGTGATACTGAATCAATTGAAAATCAACATAACAATGATGGTTTAATAATTGTTGAAGATATAACAGTGAATCAAGGATTAAATTGTAGTCAAGATATTTCGGATGATCATTTATCTTTGGATGATAAACCAAGTGATGAATCAGAAAAAATAACTGATATTGATCAAAATTTAAGTACCGAGCCACAATCATTAGAAACAATTGATAGTGAATCAACAAATTTAGGAAAATTACATTTTGTTAAATGTACACCAGAAAATTTGATGAATAAAAGAAATGACGAGACAAATGATGCTGATAAAATTGATGATAATGATAAAGCTTCTATTGAAAAAATGTCATCAATTCAACCGACAATGTGGCTTGGTGCACAAAACGGTGCTGTTTACGTACATTCTGCTGTTGCCAAATGGTCAGTATGTCTACACACTGTCAAACTTAAAGACGCGGCGTTATCAATTGTGTAAGAATTGAATCTTCTTTTAAATTATTATCAATTGAATTGTCAGGAATAATTATTTGTTTTATTTTTTCTCTCGATATACAGACATGTTCAGGGAAGAGTTTTAGTCGCTCTAGCTGATGGAACAGTTGCAATATTTAGAAGAGGCTCTGATGGACAATGGGATCTTTCACAGCATCATATAATAACACTAGGAAGTCCACAACATTCCATTAGATGTATGACAGCTGTCTCAGGAAAAACAGTTTGGTGTGGTTATAGAAATAAAATTCATGTTATTGACCCAATTCTCATGACTCTCGAGGTAAATTTAACATCCATATCATAATAAGTTTATTTCATTAAATTTATTCTAAAATATTGAAATAAAATTTTTATAATAAAAATTAATCAACTGAGTAATAATTATCCGGTGTTATAAGTCATGAGAGTAAGGAGCAGGAATCTGTTTTCAGTGTACTGTCGATGCACATCCAAGACGTGAATCACAAGTTAGACAGTTAGCTTGGCTTGGTGAAGGTGTTTGGGTCAGCATCAGACTCGATTCAACTTTGAGACTTTATCATGCTCATACTTATCAGCATCTTCAGGATGTTGATATTGAGCCATATGTTAGTAAAATGTTAGGCACTGGAAAACTTGGTTTTTCATTTGTTAGAATAACCGCGTTGCTCATTTCATCAAATAGACTTTGGATTGGTACAGGAAATGGTGTTATTATATCAGTTCCATTATCAGAAAGTAAGCTATTGATATTATTTTTTTTTATTTCAAAAATTGAATTGATAATTTTCTCAATAAAAATTAAGGTGCTGGTGGTTCATTGGCTTGCTCAAGAGTACAAGCAGTTAGTGGTAAAGCTGATGCTCCTGGTGTTGGTGTACGTGTATTTGCATCTGAACGTGGAGTAACACCAGGTAGTTTTATACCTTATTGTAGTATGGCACATGCTCAACTTAGTTTTCATGGACATAGAGACGCAGTTAAAATGTTTGTTGCTGTCCCAGGTAAAATTATTAACAATTTGTTTTAAATTTAATTTTAATCTCAAAAAATATGACTTCCCAGTTTATTAAGTGGGTAATTATCGGTAATTAAATTTAATAGGTCATGGTGGTCAGAGTGCTGCATCAGACGGTACTCAACCAGCAATGCTGGTATTATCAGGTGGCGAGGGCTATATTGATTTTCGTGTTGGTAAGTTCAACAATAATTTTTCAAAAATATATATTTTCATTCTATTATAGGTACTTAGTTATATCGGTTTAATATAAATTATTAAATATTTTATGATGACTATTTGATGATTGGGTGATAAAATAAAGATTATTTCAGCTGATGAAGCAGAAGACGAGAGTGACGAGGCAACTCATCTTATTGTTTGGCAGATGGTCAGGTATGCCCCCAGAGAGTACATCAACTTGCTAAATAATAAAGACTTATCTCGAATTCAATTTCATATATAATAATAACTAATCAATATAAATTAAATGTACATAATAAATTACTCAAAATTCACTATCTATTTTCATCTGCACTCTTGGAAATTGAACTAACAAAAAAAAAAAAAAAAAAAAAAAACAGCACAAAATTGATTAACAGCAAGTGATTTTATCTTTTGTAATTAACGAACGATACAAAAATGTTTCTAGCATTTTGTGAATATAATAATAATAATTTTTATCTTTACTCTCTGGGGGTAGAGTGGATCATCTTGTAGTTGATGTTTATTCAATTATTGAATGTTTTAATCTTTGCACGTTTTTCATTTCAGACAAAAATAACACGAATGAATTAATTTAATATGTTGTCAATATTAAAAAGAAATTATAAATGCATTTCAGGTGACGGCGACGAAACGGAAGAGGGCCTTGAACGATCAGCCAGCGCATCTGTTAATCAAGAAGAGCATGGTGAACAGAGTCATTTGATTGTATGGCAAGTTCAATCACCACTACCTTCAAGTATGAATGTCTAACGAATATGTGATTAATCTAATTGTTATTTAAATTTATTATCATCAAAAAAAAAAGCACCGTTTTTAATGTCATCAATATTGTCGCGTAGATAATAACTATCTAATTTAAATTGTGATTAAATTATTAAGTCTATTAAAAACAAATAAAAAAGACAAAAAAAAAAGAGCTAGGTATAGAAAATAACAACGATTTATAGTAACAAAAAAAAATTATTATTTGTTAAAAACATAATGAAAAAAAACCTTATGATTTTTTACAAACTCTGATAAATTAAATTATTTATTTTTTTTTTTTTTTTTTAAGATAATTTTAACTATAACATAACTTATTCTCAATGAGTTATCAAACAAATAATATGCATTTAAATAAAAAATATATATATTGATCTTGGAATCCCGAAATTCTGAGATTTTTAACGAAAAATTATGTGAAATAAAAATAATAATAAATTGACAAATGCTTCGATAGATATTGTGCTGATTTTAAGATTAAATGAGCAAACGTAGATCCAGATAAATAATTTATATAACAATTGATGAGTTGTGAACAAAAGATATTACATCATAATGATTCACACTGAATTTATTTATTATACGAGAAAATATGCAGAGTCTGTTTTCTCGTTTTGTTTTATTTTGTTTGTTTAGTTAAAATATATGCGTCTTTTTTCGTTTTATGCAGCTGAAATAAGCTAGTCACGGGTTGCTTATTCCAAAAACATTAAATGATTTTAAAAAAAAAAAACCCAGTCATCTAAATATGTTGGTTTTTGGCCTTGGCATCAAAGCATTAGAAATAGATTTATTTATCAGCAATTTGGGATATTCCAAACATAATTGACTAGTACTAAATAATATTATTCAGAAAAAAAATATATATATTAACACTTTTACATGGAATTTCTTATGCTTTGATTGATCACATTCATGCTTTTAACCAAAGAAGAATTCATTGTATGTGATTTATAATACGACGCATTAATAAACAAATGGCCCTAGATAAATTAAATAAAATTCATTTTAAAAACGCATGTTTTTATTTAGAAAATAAATAAATAAAATAATTTAAATACCAGTCACAATATTATATAAGAATTTTGAAATTGTACCTGGCTCACAAAGAGCTTTGAAGGCGTTAATTATAAAAAAAATTAAGTAAATAAAGAATAAGAATTATGGATAAAATTTATCAAGTTTATTTTCTTGCAAAATATATATATTGTTTTGGAGCAGATACTGATAATTAACAGATGATATTAATTTTAATATTTATAAAAAATATATGAGCATCAATACTAGGTTAGTAAAATAATCTAGAAAAATAAATTCATCAAAATTTCTACCGGAAGTCATGATAAAAATAGGCTATCAAAGTGCACAGAAAATATTTTGTAAACAAACAAGCTTGTTATCAAATCCTTGTCGATTATACCAGGTTGTCCGGGTGTTTAAATTATTTTGCAAATATATACCTCATACTTTCTCCCACCAAAGACTAATAAGCACGACCAATAAAAGACTATTCATTTTACAAGCCAAGAGTACTACGTTGTGGACAGCCTTGCACAAAGCCGGTCTTCATTATTATTATTTATCATATAAAGTGCAATTGATAAACGTAAAAAGTTGCAACTATTCGTGCAATAAAAGTGAAAAAAAAAGTATCAACATGGAAAGAGATCCAGCATCCAATCAACTCATCGATTATGCAGATCAACTTAAGGTAATAATTTTCATCAAAATTTAACAAATAATTATTAAAATAAGAATAAAATATTTTGAAAGGTTAAAGTACGGTTATATGTTGTTGGTGTATTTATATTTACACACACGCAACGAAAGAAAAAATTAATCGTGACTTGTAGAGTTAAATTTTTTTTCTACAGCTTGTTTCGATGTCTGTTTCGAAAAAAGTAGAAAAAAAGGCCACAGTATTGATGTTTATTAATATTGTTATTATATTTTTTTTCTGAAGATAAATATTGCTATCAAATGCTAGATATTTATTTAATTCAGTAAATAAATTTATTTACCATTTATAGAGTAAAAGATTATCTAGATTTTATCTTATTTACTATTTTTTTTATGTTAAAAATCATCGATACGTTCGTATTGTATTTAATCTTATTTTTAATATTTTTTTTTCATTATTAATGAGTATATTGGTATCGATAATAAATTGTCCTATTTTGATAGCTAAATTTATATTTTATTTATATTTTTCTTTTTAATAATTCAACTTGCTAATGAGCTAACTTGTCAACAAGTTTTGAAGTAGCTTCGTTCGATACAATATAATCATTTTGAAAAAAAAAATGGATAATAAATATCTTATCACTTGAGTTTTTTTTTTTTTTAATTTTTTTCATAAATAAAATTGAATTTAATAACTTTCAATATTGCTTATAATTTTTAAATTTATTTATCATATTTTTAAATGCAAAATTTAATATTCTAATTTATGTAATAACATTAGAAAAAATAATAATTAATTTTTGTTGTATTTGAGTCATAACGTTAATGTATTCTCAAGGTAAGATAATTATTATTAATTTATTTTTGTCTTGTTAGAATCAATGCATACATCATAATGACTGATGCAATCAATTTTGAGTCAATTGAAATTGATTGGTTTTCGCTTATAATCGAAATTTATAGTGGTCAGAATATGCCAGCCTTTTCCTATTCATTATCTCCTGCAATATTTCAATTTTGGTAATATACATGTATGACAATTGTCAAATGCCATATTAATGATTGCAATATTGAAATATTGCCTCAGGTTCTTAAAATATAATCATCATAAAAATATAAATATTTATATTATTAAATATTCGTGTCCTGGTTTTTTAATCAAACTAAATTATAAAAATAAAAAACATCAATACTTAATCTCCAGGCGAAATCTATTTCATGTCACATTATCTGTTATTTTTTTTTTTTTCTAATCATATTTCTATTTATTTTTTGCATTTATCAATGACTCATCATACTCATGAATAAATAAAATTTAAAAAAAATCAATCTTCCATGCTGCTGAGTCGTTTAAGTGTTCTTTAATTTGTTTTTATTTTTTCTAGAAAAAATTACTCAAGTTGTTTGATGAAATTAACATAAGTTCATTAGCAATTATTTATCAGTCATATATAATTGAGATGTTAATTAAACAATGGAAAACCGGAATAGTTTTTTATTTTATCCTCAAAATAATAGAATAAATTTTAAAATTTTTAGTGGGGATTTTTTGGCTGAGTAAAACAATTTATAAATTTGTTTATAATAATTAATGTTAATTAATTACAGGGTAAACCACCTGTTTTGTTAACTGGAAATGGCGTACCAATTGCTGACAAGAAAAACAGTCTTACAGCAGGTCCTCGTGGACCATTGCTTCTTCAAGACTTTGTTCTTCTTGATGAGATGTCTCATTTTGATAGAGAAAGAATACCCGAGAGAGTGGTTCATGCAAAAGGTAAACTATAATTTAATTTGTTATTGTCAAGAATTATTAATAATACAATTAATGTAATTAAAGGTGCTGGTGCATTTGGATATTTCGAGGTGACTCATGATATTTCAAAATACACAAAGGCTAGTGTATTTCAAATGGGCAAAAAAACACAAGTTGCAGTAAGATTTTCAACTGTTGGTGGTGAGAGTGGATCAGCTGACACAGTGAGGTGATTCTTTTAAATTTATATTATAAAACATAAATATTCCTTTGTGTTTTAAACATAAATAGAAAATAATTGTTTTTCATTTTGAAAGTTTGATATGGATGAAAGAACAAGCGTGTAGTTTTACTTTTTTTATTTGTAATAAAACAATAAAAATTACACAACATTTTTCTATTTGTTTTTAGAGATCCACGAGGTTTTGCTATTAAGTTTTATACTGAAGAAGGAATATGGGATCTTGTTGGAAATAATACACCAATATTTTTCATCAAGGATCCTCTTATGTTTCCAAGTTTTATTCATACACAAAAAAGAAATCCAGCAACTCATTTAAAAGATCTAGATATGATGTGGGATTTTTTTTCTCTACGTCCAGAGTCAACTCATCAAGTTTTGTTTTTATTTTCTGATCGTGGTATTCCTGATGGATATCGTTACATGAATGGCTATGGATCACACACTTTTAAACTGGTCAATGATAAAAATGAAATGATCTGGTGTAAATTTCATTTCAAGGTATGTAAAATATTTATAAATATTAATAAATAGTTTTTATTTTTAAAAAACTTATTTATATTTATTTACTCAATTTAGACTGATCAAGGAATTAAAAATCTAACAGTTGAAAAAGCTGCTGAAATTGCATCTTCTGATCCTGATTATAGTATTCGTGATCTTTACAATGCTATTGCAAAAAAAGAATATCCCAAATGGAATGTCTTTATTCAAGTAATGACAGACCAACAGGCTAAAAAGTTCAGATGGAATCCCTTTGACGTGACAAAGGTATGAGCTTATTATTTCCCAACCAATTTATTTAATTAGCACAAAAAAAAAAAAAGAACAAGAGGGTATCTAATTATACATGAAGCTTTTTGATAACAAAATTTTATTATTTTTAATAGGTGTGGTCACACAAAGACTATCCACTGATACCAGTTGGCAAATTGGTATTGGAGAGAAATCCTCTTAATTATTTTGCTGATGTAGAACAATTGGCTTTTGCTCCAGCTCATACAGTACCAGGTATTGAGCCAAGTCCTGATAAAATGCTTCAAGGACGTTTATTTTCATATGCCGATACACATCGTCATCGTCTTGGACCAAATCATCTACAGCTTCCTGTTAATTGTCCTTACAAGGTACTTTTATTATATTCAAAGAAAAATATTTCTTTGTTAGAAATAACTTGTGTTCGATGATGATATGTATATATTTTTTTTTTTTGTTTCAGACAATTTCAGTAATAAATTATCAACGAGATGGTCTCATGACAGTTCATGGCCAGAGAAATGCACCAAATTATTTTCCAAATAGTTTTTCTGGACCACAAGAATGTCCAGCTGTTAGATCACCACCAGTTCCAATTGTGGGTGATGCTGATCGTTATGAGCCAGTTAATGAAGATGACTTTACACAAGCTGGAAATTTTTATCGCGATGTACTCGACGGTGGTGCAAAAACTCGTCTTGTTGATAACTTGGTTGGAAGTTTGCTCAATACATCAAACTTTATCGTTGAACGTGCTATAAAAAATTTCTCTGAAGCTGACATTGAGCTTGGAAAAAGATTAGTTGAAGGTTTAAGAAAAAAAGGAAAATCAATCAACATCTCTGGCAAATCATCAAACTTGTAAAAATTTGGTCTTGTTATTTTGTTTTTCCTGTATTTTTCAAATGTTGTTTTTGATTTTGTTATATATATATTGATACTTAATTATTTTTCTATTCAAGTTTTCCGGAAACCGAAAATTTTTGTTATTTACATTTTAAATTTAAAAAAAAAAAGAATAAAATTCTTTTCACTTTGATGTCAATTTATTATAAAATATATATTTCTATTTGATGCACAAAAAAAATGTATTTTTATTTTGCCTATACCTTATTTAACAAGATGTGTCATTGAATGTTATAAATTTACCGATAAATATTTGATATGAAATATTAAACAGGATAAAAAATTGTAAATGATTTCAGATATGTCGTATATTAAAACATTCAAAGTACACATATTATTAAAAATATATAAACAAATCAACGTGAAATTGAACTTCACAAAGAACAAAAAAAAATGTTAGATAAATTCTTCTTTTTATTTGAGTAATTAATCACTGAGTGTGATGTGACTGTGTTGAAAAACAAAACATTTCTGAGAAAACGTGTTGATCATGAGGTCACAGATGAATAGAATAAGGAAAAATAAATTATTTGCAAAGTCAATATTTGTTCATATTTTCTTTTCAGAATAAAGCGAGAAAAAAAAAATTCGAGACAATAAAAAAACCGATAAATAACGAGATCATTATGTCATATGATAATAAGTTGGGGGAAAATATCTCCTATATAAAGGCGCAATCAATAACTCAGAAATTAATTCAAGTGCAATGGCAAAATTAATTTTACTCGCGTTATTTGTTGTAATTGTTGTTGTGATAGGTGCATCAGCTGAGGGTAAGTTGTACTATCAAAAACTTGATATAAAAATTTAATGGATTATTTCTTTTTTTCAATCATTCAGAGTATGAATCTTCTGTGGATGAACATGAAGTTAAGCATGTTGATAATAGACTTGTTCGTGTTCGTCGTGTCACTTGTGATTTATTAAGTGCCGGAAACTGGGTTCAAGACACTGCTTGTGCTGCTAATTGTCTTCGATTGGGAAACAGAGGTGGTCATTGTAGCAAAGGTGTTTGTCGGTGCAGAAAATAACTATATAATTACGAAAAAAAACTACGATTCAATCAGTAAAATGTATCAATGGATTTCATAATTGTTATTAATAAAATTACGTTTATCTGTTGACAACATGATAAAACAATAAATACTTGATTGACTTTAAATCTTTATTTAAAATTAATAAAAAAAAACATTAAAATATTATCGATTGTTTTTAATGATGATTCATCAACACTTGCGATTTATCAACGCATCTGTCTAAAAAAATAGGACAAAATAAAATGAAAAAAAATTCCTGATAGAACAGGAGATGTGCATATAAATTCCTTTTGAAACTCCAAAAGCCTTTGATGAAGCAATATCCCGAAGCGCTCAAGCCCTAATTATAAAGTTCATGTTGTGGGATGGCCACATGGAGGGCTTTGATGGACGCGTTGCTCTACTCTATCTATCTATCGATATCATTACTCACACATTTTCATATAATCAATATTACTCGCTAGAGTTGTAGCACGTTACTTGGACTATTTAACTAAAATTGCAATATCGCACACATATGTATATACCGAGCTACTCATCTACAATATGTAATTTAAAAAATTATTAAAATTTCAAAATGCATAATGCCTCTCTTATGATGCACACAATATTTGAGTGGATTATTATTGCATTGTAGGGTCTTTATATTACACCACATATATAAAGCACGTAAATAATGGTTGACCCTTTATCACCTGCAACTTCAGTCTTTCATTAAAATCGAATTTTATTATTATTATTTTATTTTTTTTCATCAAACGACCTGTGGTCTGTGACCTCTTCTTTATCATCTGTATACATGTACTCCGTTTTCCTGCATATATATGTATGAATATATCACGGATGTTACTCGAGTGACTTTCATAATCCTAGCTTCCAACTAAAAAAAAAATGCAAAAAAATATTTCTGCAGGATACTTTTTTTTGAGTGACATGACGAGCACTCTGGATTTTTTATTAAGAATTTCACCGAGGGAGGAAAAGAAAAACTACATCTATGTAATTTATATGTTTATTTATTTATTTTTTCTTGCTCTCTTTGAACTTTTGATATATGAAAGTATAGAACACTTGATGTCATCACGTTTGCATTTATGCACACGGAAGGGTTTTTTTTTTTATTTTCACTGAGGGAGAATTGGACACCTTTATACTTTTTAAATTGTTATTTGCATGGGTATAAACATTTTTATTTATGAAGAAAGAATATAATCTTTCAGTAGATGTAAATATTTGAAAGATATATTTATAATATTTATTCTTTTATAAAAAAATTAGAGGTGACCAAGGACTTATGTCATGATTTGAAGACGCCACAAGAAGTTGAAATTTTAAGGACGAATTTTTCAACACTATACTAACAAATTCTGAACAAAAAGACTAGAGATGACCGAGGATCTCATGATATTGAACTTTTTTGATCCAACAAAATAAATTTATGAAAAGAAATAAATTAAAAATTATTTAACAAAATTTAATTTAGATTTTTTTCTCTCTTTAGTTATGAAGTAAATGAGGTACTAACTTTAGCTTGGGAAAACTTGGTTGTCCTCATCAACGGATTTTCCTGGTACCTGTCAGATTGGGTAACTTTTCGCTCGAAATAAACGTAATTTGTGTCTGGGAGGTGAGAGGTAGTGTCGAGTGATGAAAAGGAGTGCTAATATGCTAAAGTAAGTTATATAGACGTAGAAATTATATGTATATACAAAATGCCCTAGGTCACGTTATATTAATTTTATCACATAAATCGCATTTCTACACATCAAGTTAATACATATTCTGTAAATTATTATTACCATCGAAACTTTATTTAATTAAATTAAACAAAATAAAATTCTTTTTTTAGTATTTTTCATATGTTAAAAATACAAGAGATAATTAAATTAAATTCCATGTGTCTACAATTGTTCCATTTGTAATTATGCCTTCTATTTACTTGTTTATCTTTTATTAAAAATTCATAATACATCTATATGTGTAATGTGTACTATGTTAACAACACGCACACAAATATAAATTGCTTTAAAATAATAAAACTCGTAGCGAATAATTGGGCTGTCAGTTTATCATGTGTGTTACTAATTAGTAGTTAAATTCAAAGCAACATGACAAGTCCTTGGATGAGTGACTTGAGAATACGAGAAAGGGTGAAAGAGAGCAAAAATGAAAAAAAATACAAATTGAAAAACAAAGTCATGTATATTATGTACAATTGATATAATACATGTCTCTTTGTTCATAAAAAAAATTGTATTACTAATTAGTATTATGACAAGTGTTTTGTTTTAAATTATCTGTCAAAAATTAAAAATAGTTATCAAGTATTTACAGAACATGTGCAGAAATTAATCAGGTCAATGAAAAATTAGATAAGAATTTGTAGGGAGAATGAATTTTGTATAAATACGCGAGATTTTATGAATTATTCAAAAAATTATAAAAATTCATTTTGAAATGGGAAGAATATTATTCGCTATTCTAATTATTGTTATCATAACTGCAGTTATGATTGAAGCGTCCAAAGGTCAGTCACGTTTGGTTTAATTAAAAAAAAAAAAATACAAATTAAAATTTTATTTTCAATTACATAATATTTTTGAAACAGAGTTGACAATTACATCAGAAGAACTTAAAAAACCAGCTACTAATTCACTTCAAACTTTAAGTACAACGAGCTGTAGTAAAAATACTATCGATGGTTGGACAAAAAATTTTATTTGTGGTGTAAAATGTCAGATGATAGGAAGTAGATCTAGTTATTGTCAAAATGGGGAATGTCGCTGTTGGAAATAAAATGTAATTTTAATATTTTTTTTTTCTACATCGATCCATCTATCATTTTTAAATTTTCAGTAAACACGTTTAACATTATAAATATATAACTATTTTTATAATTCAACGTACAATTATTTTTACGATTTTTAATTAAAAAAAAATAAGAGAAAAGAAAAAAAAAATACCTCGAAGCTTGAAATGAAATCATGCTTAAACAGAAAACTGATACGCTAATTAGCGCGAGTAAAAATATAAAAATCCTGAAACTGGGTTTATTAATAGATTTTTTTTTTTTTTAGTTGGTAAAAAATAAAAAAAAGTAGAGCTTGTAATAGAAACCCATTCCACTCTGTCTATAATTGGGATGATATTTTTTAAAAATTATTCTTTTATCATTAATTCCGGCTTTATTAAAAATATTTTAGCTTCCATGAATTATTTATCTTTATAAAAACTCATAAAAGGTATGACGAATGATAAAAGTTTTTTTTTTTTCACGTAATATTTGACTGAAATTATAGGAAATTAAGGCCAATCCTCTTATTCGTGGATAACTAATCCACCTGATTAAAAACTGAAACGTTGATAGATATTAAATTTCCTACACAAAACTAATAATTTCATTTTTTTATTTAATATAATTTAAAAATTCTAACGAGATACAATATTAATCGTAACTTAACTCGTTTAAAAAAAGGAAAAGAATTAACTTTGTGTCTTTATATTTTATATTTTTCATTACATAATTACTTGGTTTAATCGAGTTTGTGGGTGTAAAGCACTTTCCAAGTCTTTTGCATTTAATATTTGCTTGTGTGTCTCAACTCTTTTTTTATTTTTCGTTCACAATAATTTTTAGACAATTTTTTTCTCGGACGATTACACGGGCTAATTGGGGAGCTCTGATAGATCCCTCAACATTTTACTCCTCTTACAATTTTCTGCCTCATTCACCACGAGTGTTATTTTTTTCTATTTTGCTCGACTAAATAAGTACCACAAGAATTCGGACAAAATTACAAATAGCCTTATCTATTTATGGTGTTTAATAATTATCACCATCAGGCTTGTTTATAACCTTCAATGAAAATTCCTCAAAACTAGTATGGACATAATGCTTTATAATACTCAATGGCTATTACAAAACAACAATTTAAAAAAGTAGAAAATTAGAATTAAAAAAATAAATTGTAAAAGTTAATTTAGTATTTTATTATCCCGATAGAGATAAAAAAATATATTGTAATTTTAATATTTCAATAGTCGTTGAAAATTAATATTCAACTACGGCAACTTTAACGACGACACACCTGTCGAAGACGCAGACGACATCGAACGTATAAACTTACTTTAACGATGCATTAAAATTGTAAAACTAATAAATATATGAATTATACAAATGAGACGTTAATCATTCACACTGCAATTCACCTGACTCATAAATTTCATAATACTTTTCTTTTTATTTTCATGTTTTTTAATTATTAAAAAAATATAATAATAATAATGACAATTTTTTCAACCTTTGATGACAGACAAAACATAAATTTAGAAGTTAAAAATATAAAAAAAAAAATCTAGTCATAAATCAAGAACAAGAAAAGGGTTGCACATCTTGCTGGCTGAGTAAAAAGGAAAAATAAAAAATCAGGATTTTCGCCAAGTCTTGTGCATATTATGATGCGTTAACGAGATGCTGCTAAAGTAAAGAGGAAAAAAAAGAAAGATGCAATTATACTGAGATAAAAAAAAAAAAAATGAGGTACAAAAATAAAGACAGAAAGACTAGAGTAAGTGAGAAAGAAATATATATAATAATAAGAGATATAAAAGTCCAAACTTGAAAAATGAAAAATTAAAAAAATATAATACAAAATAAAATAGTAAAAAAGAATGAAAGAAAAATGAATCAGGGGGTTGAAGGATTTTTCTGGGAAGCTGATTGGACATGAACAAAAAAGGACGAAAAATACAAAAAGTAAAAAGTAAAAAAGAAATATAAAAATGAGGAAAAATGGCAAAACGACAAGGAAAAATGAATAAAAAAAAAAAACGTGGGATTATAAGGGACTTTAGGTTTTTCGTCTGAGGGAAAAGAGAAGAAGACTATGATGTGAATGTACATGCGTTTTACTTTTATCAAAAACCATTCACACACGGTCTTGTCTCCATCCAATGTTTCATACAAGCCAACATCACAAAAGCCAGAAATGCATCACATAAGAATCAACCAAAAGCACTCTGCAAGCATGCTGATATACTTTTTTTTGAAACTATTATTATCATTATTTTTATTCCTCTTTTTTTTAAATAAAAATATTCAGTAATGACAAGAGTAATCAATAAATCATGTCACCAGAATTTATTGAAATAAAATATTCAGATTATTATTATCATCATTTTTGGTTAACACATATTTTCAGTATAAAT
Organism: Aphidius colemani; assembly: GCA_030523065.1. Lineage (NCBI taxonomy): Eukaryota > Metazoa > Arthropoda > Insecta > Hymenoptera > Braconidae > Aphidius > Aphidius colemani. The sequence continues at coordinate 17,658 of JAPYYR010000207.1, read as the reverse complement.
AATCTACAATATGTGTTAAAATATTTCGAATTTTTCCACGTTATTTGTGGATGAAATCTAGAGAGCTGAAAGATAAATGTACTCGAGAGACGTATATGAGATTTTTTTAAAAAAACCACATATACGAGATGGATAGATTGATAGAGACACAGACATTTTAGTGGTTGTAAATCGTTTATCCTTCAACGTAACTATTTTCTTCACTTGCGAAAGTAAAATATGACGAATGGAGCTCACTCAGCTTTCGTCATTATTTTGCTTTTCTCTGTGTCATTTACATTTTACTTGTCACTTTTTATTTTATTTTAGCAACAATTTTTATTCAAAATATCATCGTTTATCAAAATGATAATGTAAAATAATTTGAGAGAAACAAAAATGAATTTTTTTTTTTTTTTTAGAGATAATAACTTGTCATTTTGAAATGGTTTTTTTATTAAAGACAATGGAGTTTAGAAAGAACGAAAGATTTTATTATTATTTGTTTTTATTTAATGTAATAAAAATAATTAATAAATAAAATTATATTTAGTGAATGTGGTTTTGCTTTTGTGACAATGGGCCAAGTTATATATACAAAAGTTTCAATTTTGGCTTATTTTTTACTACTCTCGAATTGGGAGCCAAGTTTCTTGTGGGAATCGGTAATACTAACGGATGATTAAATTTTCAACAAACTAAGTTTGATTAGAGTCGTATAATGATCAAAGTTTTCAAGAAAAATTACGAACCAAATCAACAGTCAGCCTAGTGGAGCTTTTGACATCCGAAATCAAATAGCAATGTATATCAAAAAAAAATGTGTACATAGATGTTCTCTATAACCATTTTGATATACGTTACTTGCAACATATCCTTTTTTTTTTCAAACATTCTCATGACACTCAAGATGAGTGTAAACACATTAACGTTGCTGCAATCAAATGAAAAATATTTCGCACAATAAAAATAGCTTATGTGTACAGCTTGTCTCTCTCGAATGTTCATGACATCTTCAATTGGCCTTGTCCACATCCAGAAAGAAATATCTATATATACATCCACGCACATTCGATTTTATCTATTTTTTATTATTCCAACTCGCAAAGTTATTCGTCATTTTATATTTCAACTTTTTAAATTTATTGCTGATCATCAAATAAATTTAACAGATCTCAAAGATTGTAAAATAAACATTATTTTATGTATCACGTAAATGTCGTTCAATTCAGATAAGCAAATTTATTTATTTTTTTTGCGCATCGACACTTTAAGAATAAAAATTGGATAACGTTTTTCTTTTTTTTTATGAATTTTGTATCAAGAATTGTATAGATGATTCGTTTTATTCTTGAGTGTCCAACACTGGACGGGACGGTAAACTGTCAACAACAACTAAAGCAACAACAACAACAACAACAACAAGTATCTATGTTTACTCGGCTGTATAATATACTAGAAAACATCTGAAATTGTTGTGCTCTCTCGCAACAATGCTCAAAGTATATACTCAAATATTTTCTTTATTCAAATTTCTACTATATTTCCACCTTTAAAACTCATCTCAACACGATTCTGATATCTTTCCATTGTATATGGAACTGCTAAATGAATTAATTTGCCAATCAAACTATTTGTACTTAAAATTAATGTTATTTAAAAACAACTACCATTAAAAAAATAATATTATTGTATTTGAATTAAAGTAAATTGGTATTGCAAGACGTGTCATTGCACCCGCGAGTGTGTTTGATATTTACGACTGTATACCACATAGTCACGTACAAGAATGTCGTGCAATCTCAGTTACACAATCGATGCGTTAACTGCTCACCTCACAAATAGACGGAAGTTATAAACTATCAGCACAAGTTTTAATAAATATTAACTTTCGCTAAGTTATTTTTTATTTATTAATATACTTTGATAAACGATCGTTTCAAATTTGTTTTTTAAACAATTGCATGATGAAAAAATGGTCATCAATTAATTTGTTAATTAAATTAGAGATTTTTGAATTTCTTTTTTTTCCCTATTCTTTTAATTTTCATAAAAATATTATACCTGTATACATCTGGTTTACAAAGTGCATACTTATTTTGATTGAAGGAGAAAAGAGAAAAAAACATACCTCAGGTTCGGTTGATACTTGAGGAAAAAAAAAAAAAAAAAAGTGCCAGCTGCTAGTTCAGAAGAACAATTAAAATCTCGGTGGTCTGGTGCACTGGATCATGCACCCTATGCTGGATCATTCAGTCACGCATCAATGAGATTGAGTTGATCGTTTGGTTCTTCTGAAACAATGCAAAATGAGATTTTTTTATTTTCATTATTTTTTTATTCAAACAATAAAAATAGATTGTTACAGTATAGTTGAACGAGAGAAACGAGTATATACAGAGAAAAGGATGCTGAGAGTAGAGATGCAATTAGGGGCTCACAATGGAAATACGTGCGATCGACTGGTAGTTTTAACTGCAGTTGCATTTGTAACACACACACATACATAAATCCGTCACTATGTATTATTATTTATCCTTGTTTCTTATGCAGATGTCTCATTCTCTCACGTAAATTATACTGCACTTGTGTCTCAATTGCGATGAGCTCGAGTCAACTTGATAACTTTGCCTGTCTCTTTCTCTCATATAATTATAAGTCGAAATGAATGGCTTGAAATTTACACAATTGAATATGTATCCTATTTTAACTAAAGTGTGTTAACTGTATTTTATTTTGATTATTTCGCATCACATTGAAATTATCGAATTAGCATGACTTTGAATCACGGTCATGGCTAGGCATAATAATTATCATGATGATCACTTGTACACAACTATGTTACAAGTGATATTACAATTTTTTTATTCTTCACTTTTGCTTTTTTCAAGTATTCAGTCTTTATAAAAATTTTATTTTGCTTAAAATTTCAAATATAATAGATTTCAACAAAAAAAAATAAACAGTTAAAGTCTCTTGTGTAAAATAAAAAAATAAAAAAAATTAAGTCACGTAATATAATGGATACCCTTTATTATTTATTATTATTATCTCATTTTTTAAAAAATATTTTATTCAAAAAACGTAAGGTCAAATCCTCGGAACTTGAACTGGATGATTTTCAGTGATCGTGATCTGACCGAGGATATCACCCCTTACTTCACTACCCTCTGTAGTTTTATAAAATTCTTTCAAAATAAATCGAGGATAAAATATTTCTCGACTGAAGTAGTCATATATTTTTTTCACGTATTACGTGGATGATAAATAAACATGCACATAAAAAAAAATAATAAACAAATTTATATATTTCTCAGTACTTAAATATGGATATTATTTATTTAACCTTAAAATAATTATATGAGCAAGTGATTTTGCTACATTAATATTTAAATGTTATCTCTGTATGCAGGAGAGAATTGTAAATAATTTGCTCGTTAAGTATGTTCATGTTAAACAATTATTACATCTTGCTACATAATTTAATAATCTATATAAATATACTTGGCATAAGATAATCATCATCATCATGTGATCAAACATTTACGCTTATTACCATCATGAAACTGTTGAACTTTACAACACTCAACTTGAGCATCTGTTATTCTGTTAATAAATCAATAGAAAAATGCTATATATTTCAAGAGGTACAACAAGAGTTTAAAAAATAATATTTATGTATCTTTAAATCAAAGTTATTGAATAAAAAATTGTAAGAAAAAAATTTGTTTATTTTCATGATTTAGTGGGGCTTCATGTTAAATTGAATACGCACAAATCCATTTCTATCTAGAGGGTGAGGAGAAAAAATATCCCTTAAAAAAAGAGAAAAAGTATATCAGTCTGTCTGCTCTGAGGAAAAGGGGATCTCTTTTGAAATCTTGTAGAAAAAAAGTATAAGGGAAATCGTGTGTGTTGAAGTTAAATCATGTGATTTGAAGTTTTTTATTTTTTATGTTTTATGTAAGTGTCAACAAATGCCTTTTTTACAAGCAAAAAATCATAAGATGATCGATTGTATCAACACCGAGGTTAGTTGACAATTTCAATTTGCTCTTATCTATCAAATACCAAAGTAAAAAATATATATATATATGAAAATACAATGGAAATTTATTCCGGATTTCGATTTTATTCAAAACATTATTTCATAATAGAAAATTTTGTTATCAAAGTTTTAGTAAAGTTATTCAAATCCTATTATTTGTAATAATGACTTCAACTATGAATCAGACTTTTGATTGAAATTTAATCAAAATCACGTAATTCAAAATTTTCAAACTTTCAAAGTTTAAATTTTGTCAAAAGATTGAAAATAAAAATATTATTTACATTCATCTTACAACGTAATGCACATAATAATTTAATAAATTTATAAATTCTGCAAACTTTATAAACTCATTTTTAATTATTTATCAAAAGGAATAACTATCATGATAAAATTAAAATTGAAAAAAAATAAAAAATCAAAGATAAGTTTGTAATATATAAAATGTTAGACCATCGATCATCATGACTATTGCAATTTACTTGCATACTGACGGTCGGATGTACTAATTGCAAAATCATGTGGTTAATTTAAAAATGTCCATCTCATTTTGATATTGCATAAAAAAAAATGACTATACCTTGAAGAATTTTTTGAATGCAAATAGAAATAAGTAAATATATTTATAAAAAACAAGTGTCAGTGATCAGTTTGAATGACATTATATCAATGAAGATGAAATATTATTACGAAATTGAATGAACTATGTATGTATTTATGCTATAAATTACAGTCCCAAGTGGAATCATGTCTTTTGAAATATTTGGTCTTGTTAAATACCCAGATGAATTCAGTCAACGATACAAATTTAGTCAGCAAGTTATTTGACTATTGTCAACATCTATCATTATCTGAAAGTGCATTTGAAATTATTTGAAAAATAACAGACAAGATTCTACTTGAAAATTTTATGGTTTTGTAATAATTCATAGTTCAAACAAGTAGTGTAATAAATTTTGTAATAATATACCATCTTCTTCAGATCAAGTGGAACTTGTTTAAAAATATTTCATATTTCTCAAGTTATTGAATACAGCTAACTGTTGGATTATTGACCTTCAAAAGTTTGTATCTATCGAATCATTTATAATAACTCAAAATAAAGTATCAAAGTTTTCAAATATCTATCATTATTTTGTCGAACAGTTTATCAAAGACACTGTAAAACTTAAAAATAAATAAAATTCTTTTTTACAAGAATGATTTTACACGTTTTTCTGTTCACATTAAATTGAGACTTATCAAGAGATGAAAAAAAAAATACAGTCACATAGAAGGATAAAAAATAAAGAAAACTACTTTGACTTGAAAAAGGCCAAGTGGAATAAAGTTGATCGATATTTCCAAAAGCATTTGAGAATTTGATATTTTGCAAGAACGATTATTTTCTACCTCGTTTGATTGCACTCCAAAAACATCATTATTTTTTTTATTTTTTTTTCATGATGCTTTAGAAATCCCTTTTGTAAAATCTTTTACCCTTAGTTTGGTAACTAGAGCAATTGACTAATTTTATCTTAAACTAAAAATAGTATCAAAGCCAGCTGGAAAATTATTATCAAATGAAAAACAAAATAATCATAATAAAAATACCAAAAATAATAAAAATAAAATTTTACGAAAAACAACAAAATGTTTTACACATTTACGTGATGTAATTCAACCTTCAACTCTTTTTTTGTTTTATTTTTTTAATCCTAATGAAGGTAAAACAATTGTTTAAGCTCCCCTCTTTTGATTCAATAAAAAATAAAATAAACATCATTATGATGATGTTGAACAATCTTTTGTAATTTATTACTAATCCCATATTATTACTCGATTATTATTCTATTCTTGTGACTAATTTTTTTTAATTTTTCAAAATAAAATAAATATAATCTATTTATTTATTTACAAGACTATATGTACCTATACAATGATAAATAATTGGTCTAACCTCGCACATGAAAACGCCCATGCTAAAGTTAACTTTCACTCACAGAATCAATCTAGACGATCTATCTATGCTGACCCGAAGAAAAATCCAAGTGCTGCACTCAAAGAGCAGTCTTCAAACACACATACATCCACATACAGTATTGCGCAATTTTATTTTTATTTTTCTAATTTTTTTTTCCCCATTACTGTGTGTTACCTCCTCATTTATTTTCTTTTCATTATTCCTTTAAGATTTTTACATTTTCCACGATCCAAGATACAGACTGTTTCAATGTTTCTTTTTCTATCAAATTATTTTCTCATATTCCAATGCAAGACTGTCCTTATTTTTTTTTTTTTTTTGTAAGAAAGGATATAACAAACGGACGAAAATGTTAATTTCGACCAAGAATAATTATTTTTTTTATTTTATGTGAGGACATATGTGAGTAGACTTGACTCATTTTTCCTTTCATCAGTACAATGTCTAAATGATTATAATAAAAATAAATTTATTCAGACAATTACAACTAATTAATGTCGCATAAAATGACATTAATTAACTGAGTGACAAGTTAATTTAACATGATTGAAATATTGATGATGGACATGAGAATTAAACTATGAAAAAAGAACAACAATACAGAAAAATATATAGATATAATTTGTACGTTTGTATAAATATTTAATGGTATAAACTGATGAAGGTGCGACACTCTTGTGGTAAAATTGGTGAAAGGCTGGACAATGGCCTGCGGCCTTCCCGTTTTTTTTCGTGATGCTGCCAATTTCAGTATATTTACACTACATAGATAACCAGTTGGATAACAAATCGATTATAACATCGATCAAATAAAGAAAACAAAATACATATGTGCATTTATGAAAAATGTTTTAAAGAAAAATAAATTTCATAATATGTTATCTCAAAATAAATAAAAATTATAATAACTTGTGAGTAAAGATTGTTTGAGATTATTATATGATAAAGTTTGCTGGAAAATTTGTGAGGATTCTGAAGACAATAGCGTGAAATAACTAATCTCAAAAGATGCAGTGAGTGTGTGGGAGAAAAACAGGGAGGCCAGAAGTAAATAAAAAGTTTGATAAAACTAGACAAGACGCAATAGTTGGAAAAATAATAAAAAAATAAAATTAAAAAAAGGCGGGGATTAATTCGATGAAGAAAGGCTTCAGGTGTAGTATATAAAGAGACTGTGGTCAGACGTTGAAGCATCATAATTCAGTCTGAAAACATGAAGGTGAGTACCACTCTCGTATTGCACATTATCTCAATTAATGTTTTGTAATAATTTTTTAAACAATTTGTTCAAGTGTTGTGAAAAAAAAAAATAAAAAAATCACGATGTATTTTTAAATTATATTTTTAATAATAATTTCAGGCATTCGGGCTTGTCATTTTGTTTACCATCGCTACTTCAGCATACGGTAATTAATTAACAATTATAATGAATATGACTAATTGAAATGATGAAAAAAAAAATAAGAATAAATAAATAAATAAAAATATTTAAATAGCGTCAGTATGGCCATCGTCAAGCAGCGGATGGCCATCATCGTCAAGCAGTGGATGGCCATCATCATCAAGCAGTGGATGGCCATCAAGTAGTGTTGGATCAGGCTGGAATTATGGAGGTGGTGGTGGTGGTAGTGGATGGAAAAATGGTGGCAATAAAATTATAAAGATAGTAACAGTCAGTGATGACAGTGCTTGGCCAAGTTCTGGTTGGCAAAGTTCTGGTGCTTCAGCATGGCCAAGTACAAGTTCAGGTTGGTCAGCACCACCAAGTAGTGGCTGGAAATCTAGCAGTTCTGTATGGCCAAGCTACTCAAGTTCCAATGCTTGGAAGCCCAGCAGCAGTGTTGGTTGGAAAGCTCCAAGTGTAGGATGGAAACCAAGTGGATGGTCAAGTGGTTGGAAACCAAGTAGCTCTGGATGGTCAAGTGGTGCCAGTGGTATGTGTCAATATAATTATAAAATTAATAATTCATTTGATAAAATCAAATTGTAAATCAAATTCTTGTCAATTGATAAATGTAAATTTAATTCATTCTATTAATGACATTAATTTATCTGTTGCAGCTGGTTGGTAGGAGTTTTGTGGAGTTAGCATTTTACCCACAAAATAATCGAGATTTAATTATATTATCAACGTCGATTAACCACGCACGAATGTGATATACAATATCACTAATGTCGTTAACCAAACAAAAAAATCGACAGTTAAAATAAAAAAATTAACTTTCTACCATGAGTATTTCAAATTTATATTTTTTTATATACTATTATCTGTGTTCTTTGCAAATTACAAATAAATCCAAAAAAATTAAATAAAGACACACAAGCAAGCCAAGATATTGTCAAAATGTCAATATTATTTCTCCGTACACTTCCTTTCAGTTTTTTTAGCTGGTTTTATTTTTCGTTGTGTTTCTTTCTTGGCAATACATTGTTTCATTGTTTGTTTGATTTTTAAAACTATCCCTTTTTGTCTCTGTGAAGTGGGGTTAAAGTTGGATCATTGAAAAAAAAAACTCTAGTAACCGGATGTAACTAAAACTCTGGCAATTTGAAACTTTGTTTGGCATTAAAGGATAGACGAGAATGACTTCCGACAAGTGTACCAATTCAACCCTTACTCACACACAAAAATTACACTTTATTCGATAAAGATTGATAGTAAAAAAAAAAAAAAATGAGCAGTATATGGACCGCGGTTTTGTTGTATTATTATTGAAAACATGATAACGGAAATGAGTGTACAATAGCATCGATATTACGAGAATCGATTTTGGAATATGAAATTAACGGATGACGTTAATCGATGTTGTGGAGAGTTATAAATGACGTGCGTAAATTTTCCCGTTCCAATTTTTCTCTTTACTACTATATTTCTCATTAAACTCACATCTTTACACCTCAATTATAACACAGTCAAATACCTGACAAAACAACAATCATAAAACAGTTGCATTTCAAAAATCATAACTTGACAAAAAACTAAATGACACGCGCGTTCTTTTTTTTCAAAATTAATTTATCGCTCATAATATTTATTGTTCCTTTTGTTTATTCACATATATAGATATGTAAAATTTATTCAATTTATTATCAATTCATACATAACTGAAAATTTAAAATTTCGTTGAAACATTTCAATGCAAAAAAAATTTAGTAATGAATACATAGCTTTTTTTATTTTTTCATTTAAAGCAATCGAGACCTTGTGTATTGATTGAATCTCGTTTTACCTAGATTCATTTTTTATTTTTCGTCAATCGTTTCATTTATTCAGTTTATTTTTTTTTTCTTTCTATATTTTTACAGTTTTTTTTTTTTTAAAAAAAAACAGTTTTTCATAAAACCTCGTGCAAAAAATGTTGAGAAAGACAGAAAAAAATAAATAAAAAATCGAATGAAAACTCTGTCGAGAGCTCAGTGCTAATTGGACCCTTGGATATATACGCGAGTTGAGGAATATAAAAGGTACCGCACAACTTCAACATCATGATAAAAAAAATTTAAAAAAAAAAAAAACGATATTCACGTTGATACGACAAATTTGATATCCACTATTTTTCATATCAGACTCTATATAAATTCAAGAAGAATAAATATAATGATGAATATTTCAATTAACAATTTCATCAAAAAAGAAAAAAAAAAACGGTGGAAGCGTTACCGTCATTACTATTATTACTGTTATTGTTTTTTCCATTATTTTTACTGTTCATATTTTAAAGATTGATAAAGAAGAAAACTCATAATATATTGCGTATTTATGTGTGTATTATTACACTTATTTGTCCTCAATTTAAACACCACTACCTTCAACCCCAATCGGCTTTTATAGTCGCCCTAACATTTACACTATTGGCAAGTACGAAGCCATTGCTGTTGAATCGCTTGATTACAAATCGCCCCCAATTAGAAACACACTGTGCCTTCTCCTTCGCTACCCATTCATCACCTTTTCCATCACCCCTAAAAGCACTAAACCTTTTTTATTATTTATATTAAACTTTTAACGTATTAATTTATCATTTTTTTTTTTTCTTTTCAGGGCAGTTATGGTTTTTTTTTAACTATGATGGGCCAAAAAGTATATTTAGTTTTATCATATAGACATGAAGTGGAAATGTTATCCATTGTAATTTTGTGCATGCAGAGAACAAGAATAAAAAAAAAATATAAATAAATAAATTGACACAGAGTATGTATTTCAGAGTAAAAAAATAAAATTTTCATCTTCAGTGCGCAAAATGTATAACGTTGATAATAATTTATTATTCGGCACGTGTTATGAGCAACACACAACTGCAGTGACAAAAGCAACAGCAGCAGTGCAAGCAAAAAATAAAAAAAAAAAAGTCATTTATATAAAAGAAAATGTGAAAAAAATAAAACAAATAAAAAAAAGGTGACATAATGAAATAGTAAAAAATGTGATAAAATAAAATAAACATAAAAAAAAATTATTTTACAGAGGTAGAAAGCAAAAATCTATACAGTTATATATACACATTCACACGTTTATATTTTTCTTGCTTTGTATTGAGGAAAAATTTTAACAGTCAGCAGTTTAGTTTCCACTTAATTTTAGCTTTATATATTTTTATATACAAAAAAATAAATTTAGTGAGAACAATGCACCGAAAATTTGCATTAAATAATATTTTTATGCTATTCAAAAAAATATTAAAAAGTCAGCAAAATTAATTGTTTACCGTGCATTTAATGAATCAAAATTATTACAAATGCTTTATTTATTTTTTCCAGTTAAAATATAAATCTATTTTTTTATTTCTTTTTTTAATTTATGCGGTTTTTATTTTTCTCGTTTATATTTTTAGTATGAAGATATATGTATATCTGGGAAATATAAAAAATTTATATCCACATGATGGTTTTGGTGTGGTGATAACATCAATCCACACAGTAGGATCTCAATGGAGATGGAAAACCAAGAGTCGAGTCAGAAATGAGTTTTATGAATCGTCGCTTTGATTCGAAAGAAAAAAGAAAAAAAAATTATAAAAATCTTTATTTGTACGTTGCACTGGGTGTGTATACATCGCTCATCATCGTTTTTTTTTTTTATTTTCACCCTATCTACTTTTTTATTTTTAATTTATTTTTTTTCAACAAATACCATTGCTTGTATATGCCAAAAAGCCTGCGTACATATTTTGCCATATCAAAAACTCACAATCTTTGTTATTCTTTTGCATTTCCCTTTCCCTTTCTTATCTTTTATATTCTCGTATCTTATTCGTTCCGATTGCTTCTTCTACTTTGTAGAGAGCTTTAGGGAAGACTCAAATTGCTGATTACAATGTCAGGATGTCTGGATGGTTCTTCTCATTTCGAACTGAGACTTCGTACATAATTGTAAAGTTGGTTTCATCCTCAACGAAAACCCCCTCAAGGTATTTTCAATTACGAATTGTTATAGATATACAAAAGTTAGAAACCCAAAAAAAAATGATACATATTTTAGTATTGTTCATGTATATAATGAAGAAAATTAATATGGAAAAATTCAAAGACCGTTTTCTATTTATTTTTTAAGAACAATATTATCAAAGAATTATTTAAAATATATTTGTAAAATTTTCATCGAATAATTTTTTTAATATCTAATCTTCTCGTAAAGGGATGTCTTATGCAAGAACTGACTCAAAGCTCATAGCATCCTATTCGACAACAAGAATTTCGGTTAAGAAATTGAAATACGAATAATATTCAGAGGGGTTTGCTTTATATTTTGACTAATTTTCAGACTTTTCTGACGGTGCATTTTTTTTTTATTGAAAAAATAAAAAACAAGAAAGTAAGGGTATGTCTTATGCAAGAACTGACTCCAGGCTCATAGCGTCTTACTCGACAACAAAAACTCCGGTTGAGAAATTAAAATACGCATAATATTCAGGGGGGTTTGCTTTATATATTAACTAATTTTCAGACTTTTCTGACGGTGCATTTTTTTTTTATCGAAAAAACAAGAAAGTAAAGTATATCATATGGGCACTACTATACGAATCTGACCCCAGGCTCATAGCGCCCTCCTCGACAATTCGAATTTTCGTATAGCTTTTTATTTTTTTCTACGTCACCACGAGTTGATGAAGAAAAGCAGGGGAGAAAAATTTATTTTTTTTTAAATAAAAATTAGGAGGGAATGATTAAGAAGAGAGACATCAGAAAATCTATTAGAAAGAAGACGAAGTTATTTTAATGGAAAAAGAGGTTGACAGTGGTTTGTAAAAAAAAAAAAGGGACAAATATATAAATATATACATGTATATATGAAAGACCGGAACGTGTCAAAGTGGCAACCGAGTGGCATTCACAAAGTTCTCCAACTTCGACTTGAAAAGCTCGAGTTTCACATTCTCCCATAAATTTTCATCCCTTTTTTTTTTTTACCTCTACACATAAACCATCTTTTCTGAGCTCTTTTTCTAAAACGAATACTAACGTGACAACTCTGAGAGAATATTTGCAAGATATACATTTATTTTTGCAGATATTTTTTTTTTCTTTTACTTTACTTGATAATTTTTTTTGATATGTCAATTGCCTCTCCACCATTTAAGCTACTATTTACTTTGAAGATTTTAATTTCAATTCAATTACTAATTACATATATATCATTTTTTACCAAGTATACTTGAGCAAATACTTTCTATAAAAAAAAGCTTTGAAAGAAATTACATCTAGATTTATTCTTTTCGTTTCAATTAAGTATTTTTTTTAATCATAAAATTTCCATGTTTATTTTTCTATTTATTCAGTTACTTTCTTGAATATTACTTTTAAAAAATTAGAATTTAATTATGACTTTCCACGTAATTGAAAAATATCCTATACTTTTCTTACCTGATAAATGTTATTTATTATTTTTAATATACGCTTATTAGTTATTTAAATTTATACCGAATTTTATTTATTTGTTTGAATTCTATTTATATTTTCTATACCCTTCAAAGTCCGAGATAATTAAACGACTCCAATTAACTTTCGCAATGAGCGTAAATCCTCTGCTATTTGCATTTTTGCTGAGTAGTGAATCTCTTGTATTTATTTAATTTTACTTTATATATGTATTTGAATGAATAAAAACAAAAATATCCAATGGACTATAGTTTATGTATTTAATCTTGATCAATTCAAATTTTTTTCGATAAATTTTAATGAAACTATTATTACAACGACATAGTAAACAGTAGATACACCCGGATTACATATGAGAATTAAATATAATCGCCCACGTAGTGTACGTAATGTATTTTGAAAATCTAAATTCGAAATCTAAATACATGCTCTAAACATGTATATTATTATCACGTATCTATTATATAGTAAAATTAGATATCAATTGATGACTTTTTTTTTTTGTTAAAATAATTATTTTAAGTTAAAAAAATAGACGAGTAGTTGTGAGTTTGTGATAATATGGAGACTGGAATTGCTCAATTTGGTTGGATGACTAATTAAACGTTACACGTATCATGATAGATTGGAATTCAAAGACCGAACACAGAGAAGGAGGATATAGTACAGTAGGTAGTATTTAGATGAGTAAGAGCAAAGGGGTGTGCCATCGATTACTCGATCAATTTGCTTGGGGATTAGTTCGTGTTGTCATCGTCATCTAGCAAAGTGCATCAAATGAAAAACCATCAAAATATCATGAAAAATTATTAGCAAAGTAGACAGTTATTCAAAATTTCAAAATAAAATATTTAAAACAAAATTAAAGAAGATTAAGGATGTATAGGTTTTTACGAATATAAAGGGTCGTAGGCCGTTGAAGAAAAGATCTCCAAGTCTTTTACCTCGCACTTGACGAAACAATAGTCGTAGCGAGTATATTGTGATAGAGACGAGAGACTTGCAGTGTAAAGCATTGCACAATTGTTGAGTAAAAAAAATAAAAATAAAATAGAAAAGGGTAAGTTTAGGGGGAGGAATTATAAAAAGGGATGGGAAACTTATAGGGGAACGTCAAGAGGATGCTATAATGTTGGAAAAAGACCCGGGGATTCCGTAGCCTCGGGTCGGATTTTAACGACGTGCTCGGACATAGTGGCTGCATTTTGCCCTCTACTCCCTTCTTCATTCCCTCTTTATTTATCCTCTTTTAATTTTTTTTTACTCACTCGGCGCTCTCTTTTATAACTCCCTTGGCTAGCGAACTCATTTTTTTTCTGCTTTTTCATCCCCAGATTAAAAAAAAAAAAAAAAAAACAATTTTTTTTATCGACTACACCTTTTTTTACCCAGATTTTTGTTTTCAATATTTTTTTCATTCAGATTTTTTTATTTGATATTTGTTATTTTTTATAAATCTATGTGTAAAAGAAAATATATATTTTCACTCGTGTGTGTTATACGTGCCTAAAAAATATAAAAAATATATCGTTTTCTAGTGGGCAATATGTTTGCTTGGCTTGCACTCGGTGAGACACAACAAACTCGGGGTTATCAATTTTTCAGTTTCAGATTTATTTCCGGAAAGCAAAAAAAGAAAATAAAAATGAATAAAATAACGTCAAGAAAGAGAAAAAAAAGGACAATAATACGAAAGAAAATTATGAGATGAAAAATATCACGTTGAAAATGAGTTTGAGAAAATTGGCAGAGTAATTGAGTGTTTTTTCAGAGAAGAAAAATTCGACTCACTGATGAGGGAAACCCTTCGTAAGCGGATACACTACTTACTCAACTTGGCAATTTGTTGTTATAGTTGTTGTGAAATATATTATACACGTATAATATCATTTATTTTTTCCCCCTTTTGGTTTTCATATATAAAACTGACTATGTGCTTATTTATTTACTTTTTTTCCTTTTCATATATACATAGTTGTTTTTATATACCCCGGGGAATGAAAAACAAATAAAATAAAAATCAAGTCACCTGGAAATTTACAAACTCGCTAGTATGTGTTGTAAAAGTTTTAACACAGTTTAATATATGAAGTTGATTTTATTTTTTTTATCATTTTTTAACCCATTTTCTTTCCCTCTTATTTTTCAATTTTTTTTCTTCTCACTCCTGTTATATTATGAAAATTAATAGGAGCTTATGTATTCCCCGAGGCGTTTATGAAGAAAACATGATAAGAGAATTTTCGCACGTCGTTTTTAGATATCGATAAGGCTGTAAAGTGTGTGTATCACAAAATTACATGTATACACAAGTGTCAGGATCAGACTGGATTTCTTTTTTATTTTTTTCGGGGGATACAGGAAGAGAAGATTCAATCGTGTTACATAACAGATAAGAGCTCACATAGATATATAAAAAATATAGGATATTTCATGATACACCTTGCTAGAAAATTTTTCAATCCAACATTGAAATCTTTATTCAATCCTCTCGCAAAATAAATCCCATTCAATCGGCAAACACTTTCTTTTTTTAATTTTTTTTTCATCTTATTTTCCATCTAATTCTTTTTGTTTTTTTTTTCCTTTTTGTAGCCTTTCACCAAACATATATTGGAAAGAAACTGATGTGGAAATTGATCGGTCAAAGGGTCCTATAAAACTATCAAGAAAATACATGGAACTATTTTGATGAATATTCTATTTTTGATTTTATTTTTCTCCATTTAAAATTATACAACGCTTGCCTGAACTTTCTTGATAATATAATTTTTAAATAAAAGTTATTTTGTAAAAATTTTAATATACATTTTTGTATTTGTTACAGTTTGTGCTTGCAGTCAAATATGCATAATTTCTTAAAGAAGAAATAATGATTTTGTAAACTCACTCAAGAATCTCAGTCAGTACTCGCTTACTTTTTACTCCCCTTAAAATTTCAACCCTTTGAATGTTCTTTGCCTGACTTTTTTTTATTTTCTTATATTACCTGTCCTACCCTCTTTGGTCATATATTTTCTCCTACCTTGATGGTGGGCTTAAGTTGTATGGGGTGCGCGTGTCTACAAATTTATCCAGCATAGTGGTGGCATCGTCATCTAGCGACTGCGCGGCCGATCCCGAGCTTTAGCAAATTCTAGCAGTCGTGGCCGGTGGGCGCCGGGAAACAATTCTAATCACACCGGCAATAATCTCGCGCCAAAAATACATATTCACATACGCGACGAGATTGAATGAATTTTTTTTCAATATACAAATTTTTGACAAAAAAAAATATAAATAAATACAAAATTATTTATAAATAAAATTTAAATTCAGTTGTAATTTTATTTTAAAAGTTTTCATCTTAAATTTTAATTGAATTTAAAAATTTTATAATTGTGAAATTATATTTTGAATTTTTATGTATAACACGCGTGTTTTAAGACTGATAATAAATATACCTGGTGATATTTTATATTATAATTTTATTTATTATTTTAATTCAAAAAGAAGTGACAGTTTTTTTTATTTTTTATAAACTAAAAGATAATATAACCGGCATCGAGGATGCTTGCCAGCTGTCTTCTTATTATTGGTAAGTCAAAAAGTTATAGAATAATTAACAAGAAACTTGAGCTTTTTTTTCCATAAAAATAAATATATTACTCGTTATACTCATCTGAATTTAGAAAAGTTCAATCGAAAGCTTTGTTTTTTTTTTCTAAATAAAAAATATCTTAACATAAATATATTGTAAATTTATAACCCAAGGATAGCTTTGTTAAAAATATGACGTTTAAATATACATTGTGTATATTCACCTGTCTGTCACGAGAGTTCCACTTTAAGCTTTTCACGTTTCACAGGCGTTTTTTTAACTCTCGAGCTCGGATGCATGGATAACGAACGCTCGGTATGAAAAAAAATATAAAAAAGAAGTTTCAAAAAAATCCGGAATGAAAGTATATCGTAGAGAAAAAAAAAATAGGTAAAGGGGAGTAAAGAGTACACCGGTGAAATAATATATAGTTATACATGACTATGAGTTTACGGGGGGAAATTTATGAAAAATAAAATAGAAAAAATATTAAAATGAAAGAATATGAAAGGCAAAATAAAAGAATTGAAAAAAAATAAAACGTAGAGATTTTGAAAGTATTATTTCCGAGTTGTATGATAATCATGAGATTTATAGTAAAAAAAAAATTTTATCTTTCAACAATTTTATACATTAAAATTGATCTAGAAATCAGTATAAATATGCAAAATAAAAAAAAATGATAATTCTCATAAGAGAATCATCCTTCAGTCATACCAACGAAGCAATAGTAATTTACATTATCATTCTATATATCAACGATTCATGGAATATTCTATGCATTTTCGATTACTCGTGAGTACGGTTATGGCCTGGACCCATATATATACATACACTGTTGCAAATACAAGCCCATCATCTACCACCCCCTTGCAACCCTCTATAATTCACCAGGATATTGAAATTTATCGATTATTGTATACGCCAGATGATGACATCATTTGAATAATCAAGTATAGATCATAATTTCAATAGAATTCATTTGACAAAATTATTACTGTAATTATTTTATTATTATTATTATTGTTAATTGTTATTATTATTTTGCATAATTATCTCTTTTTCAATATATTTTCAATCAATTATTTATATAATAACTTTTGAAATATTTAGGTATTTTAATTATCGATTGAAAAATTTAAGTAGTCACACTCAAGCAATAGTCAGACATACGTTGTTTTCGAGCTTTCTTCAATTGCTGTGTGTACAGTT